>VZTF01002689.1:290094-496657 GCA_013397755.1 Cnemophilus loriae
CCGCTCCGCGCTCGGGGGAGCGGGCGGCGCCTCCGCGCATGCGCCCGGCAGCCCGAGGGCGGCCGTGAGGCGGGGAGAGCCCCGCTGCACCCGCTCGCGCCCCTCTGCCCATTGTCCCGCTGCTCCGGTTTCCCTGTTCAGCGCTGGCCCGGGGATCAGGGACCCCGCAGAGTGGCCATCATCGGCCCCCTCCCGGGCAGGGTGATCCTTTCAGCCGCTCCCCCATTGGGAGCTCCCCGCGGTCGCGGCCCGGGGCTCAGCACTCCCCTGTGGTCAGGAACGCGGCCGCGGCCGCCGTGGCCTCACCGAGCCTCCCCGCCAAGGTGTTTCCAGTCCTAAAGTTTGTATCGCTTTGTATCCCGGAATTACAGAAACAATTAGCGTGGAAAAGACCTCAGAGATGATCGAGTCCTAGCTATGACTGAACACCACCATGTCAACCAGACCGCGGCACTGAGCGTCACGTCCAGTCTTTCCTTTAACACCTCCAGGGATGGTGACTCCACCACCTCCCTAGGCAGCGTGTTCCAATATTTAATCACCCTTTCTGTGAAGAAATTCCTCACAGTGTCCAACCCGTATAGACAGATGCAGTCTTTTCTTGTAGGGAAGACACAGATAAGACAGACAGACAGACACACACACACACACACACACACACATACAAACACACACACAGATGATTGTGGTCTTTGATGGAGAGCTAAAAATTGTGCCACAGCTAATAATTTTCCCCTTCTGTGCCCCCCAGGGGTGGCTACATGGAGCTGTAGGGTTCATTGCCTGGAGGTCTGAGCCTTTGAGTGTTCAGACCTCACCCCTCTGGAAGCTGCATATCAGGAACCCTAAAACATCATGTTCAACATTAAAAATTAAAGGTTGGTTGGCTTTTTGCACTGCCCAGAGTTAATCTGAAACCAGAGAGTCTGATAGCTTAATTTTGTTTGTGACTGGTACCTTCATTTTCGCCTCTATGACTTTTAATGGATGTGTATGGAAAGAAGATAAAGCTCCTCAGAAAATTCACAGCAAATTAATAATCCCTACCTGACTTCAAAGGTGCTGTTGTCAGTGGTACCGTGGCCTGATTATAAATGACTTAGGAACAATCCACAAAACATAGCAGCTTGGCTTGCCAGAAGAGAGATTGAGGTCTAAATGGTGTGGAGCGTAAAATACCATTTATTCCATGAAAATGGAATTGAAGTTCCCTATAAATATGCAGTAGTTTGGTTTTTTATTTTAAGTTTACATTGCTGCTGTCTTCAGATTCAATGAATATGAACAATATGAATATGAATTTTTGTGGCTCAAATTTTTGATGGGTTACTATGCTGTGTACCAGGTCTTTTAAAATTTATTTTATATTAAGAGACAACCAACAATGAACAGAAAAGGAATGAGGTAACACTACAGTCACAGAGAAGTTGAGGGAACTGAAAGATGAGACAGTTTGCAATAGTTCAGGCCATGTCTCAGCTTCTTTAATGAATTTCGACCTATAATAAAAGTTAATGCTTCCATATATGTCAGCTGAGAACTGACACTGAGACCATCGGGTTTTAAACAAAAGAAATTACATTAATGTGTCTGACAGTTCTTTGACAGAATTATCTAGAAACTCCAACCCCTTGAATCAAGGGGAGACAAAATACCTCTGCTTTTTGAAAGTTTGTGGAGGCCCTGACAACAAATGGTCAGCAGTGACCATGGAGAGAGGCACACACCATCAGAGGTTGAGTTTCCAAGAGCATTGGATTTACATCTGCTTTTCCTTGGAAGGCAGGGAGTTTTCCTGTAATATTTTACGAATACTTGCTACAGGTTGTTTGAATATGCAGTATTCAACCATATCTGTTTAACTTAATAGCAAGTGGTTGGGAAATAACCAGGAAAGGCAATAGATGAAAAATTTCTTTGTAAGGGTCAGGAGACAATATTTAACTTAATAATTATGCAGCACTTTCTTCTTTGATTCCAGGTGCATTGCACAGTTTGTTTGTGAAGGCTTAGGGCCAAAAGCTCAAAAGGGCAATGAAAAAGTTAGAAAACACTGGGAACAGAGGACAAGAAATGTCACAGCCATATTAGAAGAGAGAAAACTGGCATTGAACCTTGCTGAGAGGAGGAAGGCATAAAAACAGACCAATACTTGAGTAGAACTCACTGTGGAATCTTACTGTTGTCAGTTTTTAAGGATATAGTTTAATAAAATTTAAACTATTTGTCCAAAGTGGAATTTCTGAACAGAAAGAGGCCTATTAGTGTAGGTAATAGTTTTGCTGTGTAAGTACTTTCCTTGGATTTTTGAAAATGAATTCAAATCCCGACTCTACTACTTTGCTTACATGAGAGGAATGTTTGGGTCCCACTTCTTGGAGATGTCTCACTGCATATAAATACTTAAATATTCATGAGAACAGCAGGAATAAATCTACCTGAAGGCCCTAACATCCTGTTGCTGAGGGTGCACTCGATGCCTTTGTCTATGTCGTTAATGAAGATATTAAATAACACTGGCTCCAAAACAGACCCCTGAGGGACACCACTTGTCACTGATGTCATTGGGACTGACCACTGACCACTGAGCCACTGACCGCTACTCTCTGGGTGCTACCATCCAGCCACTTTCTTATCCTTCTCACAGTCCACTCTTCAAATCCATCTCTCTCCAATCTAGAGAGTTTGAATGACTCTCAGTCTTTACAAAAAGGTCTTAAACCTCAATCATTTTCCCAACTTCTGTCACGGTACAGAAATAATTTTAATACAATTAATATTAAAATATAATTTTTAGGTCATATCTGCTTTCATCTCTAACAGTAAACAGTCATTTGATTTTGAAAAGATTGTCATAGACAATTACACAGTTGCTTCTAACTCCAGGATACCTTCAGGGGGTCCACTCCTAAAATATGGGAAATGGATACAAAAGTGAGAATTCAGCCAGACTTTCCTGGAGTGAAAAAATTATTTTCATGATGCAGCCCAGGACCAGGACAAGGAGTGAGAGAAACAAGGATTTTGGCTGATGAGAGATCAAAGTTCAAGAGCTACTGCAGTAAAAGAACTGACAAGACTCAAAAAATGGAAGGAAGCAGAACTGTGTCCCAGCACAATAGCTGGGATACACTACTGTTTTCTAGAAAAATAGATTGTTGTATATACCCTAAATTTAGGCACAAAGTACACATATAAAGGAAGTGTGCCTTACAAAATCTTCTTATTTTTTGTATGAGTAATCTGTTATGAGTAAAGATACTTAGAAATACAGAACCTGCTTGAAACGGGCAAAAGAGGAAATTAATATAAAGTGTGATTTACTGCCAAGGATTATTATGAGTGCTGCCTTTCAAACTCACATATGAGTTTTCCTGTTGATGCTGTGCGTTGTGTTTGCACAGCTAATGCATACCCTGCACTAGAACATTTCTCCAGATGTCACACTTTTCACATAAATGTAACTGGTTTATTGTTTCTTTGCCATCAAGCAAAGCAAACAAATGTAAAGCCAAGAGGCTTCTAAAGTGCTGTGTCACACGCAGATCCAATGTCCTCACTACTTGGTATTTCCTGCTCTGTGACTTTTTCTCTTCTGACAAGTGAAAAACTTCTCCACTGAAAGGGTTAGTCTGATGACAAGAAAACAACACAGATTTTCCCTCCTCCTTTTATCCCCTCATTTTAGTTTGCCATCCAGGTTTGAATCTTCTGATGTTTCAATGCAAGAATGCAGGATGCAAAGAAACAATGACTGCTGTGGGCAACTGCATGATATTTTCCAGCATATTCATTTCCCCCCTCCACTCCCTCTGCCCTGGGATCTGGACTGGAGCAGTATCCTCTCAGCCACATAGGGCTAAATTAGCTGGTTTTTAGAGATCATTAAAGGTGCCTTTTAGTCAGGGGGCAGTTGGTCCCTGGTGAGTTGGTCTCTGATGTTCTCAATGTCTCGTCATGAACCCGCTGCTGCTGCTGCTGCACCCTGGGAACTTACACCACACGCATGAATTCTACACTCTCGAGCTGTTTTCAAGTGTGTTTAAATATCCCTGTGTAATACATTAACTCGACTCAAATATTTTGGATTTTTTTATAATCCTTCATTATTCCAGCAAAGCAACATTGGAATGTTTAGTTTTCTGAATGACTGCTCACATCTAAATGGTTTTGTTCCTTCAAAAATTAATTTATGATTCGCTCCACTCCCTCCCCAAACATTGACAGGATTTGATGTGTGTTCCAGTTGTTCTGTGAATTGCTCAGAAAGCACCATTTTGCATCTGTGAAGGTGTTCACCTGAATCACTGTAGATCACACAAGCGTGCAATTGATCAGAGCCAAATATTACAAAGTAATTGCAAGTATATTTCAGTTCTGTAACTTCAATATGGAGAGCAGGCTGCATATAAGTCCTATACCATTTTTTAATAATGTACATTTTAGTTTGATTGGTGGTCTCCATATGGCACCTGGGAAAGTGCCATGATTATTTTTCTGATCTTGACCATTTCTGTATCTCATAATTTCTTCTGTGTTGAAAAAAAAGAACCCAAGGAAAAGAAAAACAAATAAATAGAAATATTTAAAAATAAACTGGGTCTTTCAGCTATACAGTTCTTCCCTACACGCTAGCAACCGCAAACCCCCAGCACAGTATGACACGAACCTGCAAGTTATTTAAGACAGTTGTAGACCTTGGAACTGATGATTAGGTGCCCAGATCCTGACTGGGGCAACAAAATAAGCAACTTTCTAATTGGGGCTTCCAAGTAGCTTTGTTTCTCACTATATATGAATGTGAGAACATTCAGAATATTCATAACATCTAGAAGAAAAATAAATGGCTGATGAAATAATACCATTCTTAAAAGAGAGTCTGAAAACTGTTAGGGAAATTCCAGTTCCCATGATATTTGTGGAAATAAGTGATTTTAGATTCACAATGCTGGACTCCGCCCTGTGACTTTGGAATGTATTTCCGTACTTTTAAGAGAAGAAGAGTAGGAAATAGATGAGTGACTTTTTATTTTATAACACTATGCAAAGCTTTTGAAAGCCCATTTGATATAAAAAATAAATAAGCAACTACATTTAATAGGGCTGTTCTAGCAGTCTCAGCATCTCAGTAACATTGCAAGCAACTCAAATTTCCTCTTTGTGGTTTGTAGTGTCTCTTCAGAACATCTCGACAAAATAGAATCCTTGAGATGTATTTTTGTTCCTTAAAGTCCGTTCTGCTGTTGACAATATAAAGCTGATACACACATTTAGTGACGAGGCAAGCATACAAAAAGAGCAAGTATCCCAAGTATAAAAAGCGACATGAATTTAAATGACTGGAAATTGACTTATTTGGTTTGTAACTTCACGCTGTCAGAATTCCACTGACATGATCTTATAAGATGCAGCCCTTTGTGCCTTCTGATTGTAAATAAAAGTCCAAGGAGAAGGACATTTATTCTGTGGAGTCCTCAAGTACATGTCTTGAATTTCCTCACAACACAATGGTGACAAAACCCTCTGTTGTGCTATAATTCTGTTGCTTGAGAGACCTGATTAGAAGACCCTAGTTCTTTTCTGGGCAGAATAGACCTCTTTTCTAGTCACTTTTCTGGGTGAGTGACTTACAGACCGAATGGGTGTCCTGCCATTCAGAGGGACCTTGGCAGGCTGGAGGGATGGGTCAGCAGAAGTCTCATGAAATTGAACAACAAGAAGTGACAATTCTTGCCCCTGGGGAAGAATAACCCTGTACAACTGACCTCCTGGAAAGCATTTTGTCAGAAAAGCACCTGGGAGTCCTGGTAAATATGCAGTATTCCAGGCTGACCATGCCATGTGCCCTTGTGGCAAAGCATCCTGGTCTGCATCAGGCAGTGTCCACAGCAGCTGGTGGAGGGTGATGCTTCCCCTCTGCTGAGCCCTGGTCAGACACACCTGGAGAAGGGCCATGGAGACAACTGGGGGCCTGCAGAGGCTGGGAGAGCTGGAGATGCTCAGCCTGGAGAAGAGAATGCTCAGGGGAATCTTATCCATGTGTATAAATATCTGCCGGGTGGTTTTCCCAGAGAAGACAAAGCCAGACTCTTGTCAGAGGTGCCTGGGGACAGGACAAAAGGCAAAGGCACAAACTGAAATATGGAAAATTTCATCTAATTTATTTTTTTGTAATGAGGGTCAAACACTGAAACAGGCTGCCCAGAGAAATTCTGGAGGCTCAATCCCTGAGATATTAAACATCTGTGTGGACATTGAGCAACCTTGTCTGAGCAGAGTTTTGGACTAGAAGATCTCCAGCAGCACCTTCCTGCATCAGCTGGTTTGTGCTTCTTTCTCCAGACCACCTCCACGTAAATGTGAGTTTTGTTAGGGTAAGGACAATAGCAGTGGACTCGACCAAGTCCTGTGTTTTGAACCAAGTTGGGTGACAGATATTAGAAACATATTAGGGAGTGAGAGGGTTCCCATGGACTGCACCCAGGCCTGCATGGAATTGCAAGGATTAAGCTTCTGTATCAGCATCAGTGATGTAATCATTCACCTTTGGCTTATCCTACTTAACACAGCAAAGAGCAAGTGACTCACATGTGTTCATTCTCTGTTTTGAAATGTCTTAACTATTGTTTCTGGATAGCCAGGGGGATTTATAGGCTGACCCTGGAGGATTATTGCAGTTTCAATATAGCTTGTTTCTACATAGCTAACGGCGTATTAACAAATAACTGATGGGTGGTCACGAGCAGGAGGAAAGGTAGTTTAACCTTCAAGCTAAAGATGCAGCCTTCTCACCTTGTTTTAACTTTCTAATATCCAGCAACCCTGAGAACGGTCATTCTTTTTTCATGACCACACTGGAACTGGAGCCAATGGTCAGTGCTGCAAGCTGCTCTGATAAGCATTCCACAGTTTGATTCTCCACAATTGATTTAAGAAACCACCTTAAGAAAATCATGAGCTCTTAAAGAGAAGAAAAAATAGTACAGCAATAGGAAATTCTGTCAGATGAGTGAAGATGAGTATGAAAAAATGGTGCCTGTGTGAGGAATCTAACCAAAAGGTTATAGAGCAGCAATATGCAGAGAGAGTGCAAACAACAAAAAAGGTAACCATGTTAATGATTAGAGGAAGACTTAGGAATGGTTTCTCTAGTATTTAGTGAAAGGGAACAGCAAGAGAGGCATGGAGAGAAGTGACCAAAATTTCACTGTCAAAAGAGTTTCTGGTGGATTTGTCTGTTGTCCTGGTCCATTTAGGGAGCAATAAAATGGAAAAAAATTCTTATTAGATACTATGTGGAGAAATTGCAAGTATGCTTGAGGATAGGATTCGAATGAACAACAGTCTTGCTAAACAGAAAAATAGAGGATGGGGTTGCATAGGAACAAATGAAAAGTAGTATATTGGGCAGTATACGTATAGATATTGTATATGTGAACTCAAATTACTTTCCAGGGATGGATAAGCATTCAGAAGCCCTGAATTACACAGACTGTTTGGACCTCTTTTCATAATGTGTGTTGCAGGACCATAATATAAGAAAGATATAAAGGTATTAGAAAACATCCAAAAGAGGGCAATGAGGATGGTGAAGTGCTTTAAGGGGAAGGCATATGAGAAGTGACTGAGGGCACTTGGTCTGTTCAGCCTGGAGAAGAGGAGACCGAGGGGAGACCTCACTGCAGTTACAGCTTCCTCGTGAGGGGAAGAGGAGGGGCAGGCACTGATCTCTGCTCTGTGGTGACAGTGACAGGACCCGAGGGAATGGCCTGAAGTTGTGTCAGGAGAAGTTTACGTCGGGTACCAGGAAAAGGTTCTTTACCTAAAGAGTGGTTGGGCATGACACAGGCTCCCCAGTGTGGTCACAGAACCAAGCCTGGCAGAGCTCAAGGAGTGTTTGGACAATGCTCTGAGGAACATGGGGTGACTCTTGGGGTGTCCTGTGCAGGGCCAGGAGTTGGACTCAGTTGTACTTGTGGGTTCCTTTCAACTCAGGATATTTCATGATTCTATGAGGTATCCCTGATAAGACTGCTTACCTGTTAGAAGAGAGGCCTTCCACAGTGACTGAAGACAATCCCAGCACTCTCTTCAATGCCACTGTATCTTGTAGTGAAGTGTTCAGAGCAGGACGGGGAAAAAATGGATCTGTGATAAAACCATGTAATGTTATGTCTTTAGCTGTTGTTGTGCGCAGTCCCGATGAATCAGATACCCAATAAACTTTATGAACAGCTCCTGCTTCTGTTTTCTCTTCGGGGGCTCTGAGATTTCCTGTACAGCTTCCTGCCAAGAAGTGGACTTTGTGGACCCGGAGCAATTCCACTGGCGGCATTCAAAAGGAGCAGCTGCATTTTCCCAGCCCATTGCTGTTACACATCATTCCCCCAGTGCAACTTTGGTGGTTTACTGTAGCACTTTTCTTATCTGTTGTGGTGCCAAGGGAAACAAGTTTTTATAAATGTTCAGTGGCAATTTTGTGCAAACACATTTTATTTTGCTTTCCAGCCCTCCAGCAGTATGTATGTTGTTGAGTGTTACATTTCAGCTGTGAGATGGCCCTTGCCAACTCAAGGCTAGTAAAATATCAAACTTTTTAACAAAAAGAGAAGTGTGAACATGCTCTTCACAGTTAGTAATAGTATTTTATCCAAAATATTTGATAACTGAGAACATTTGTTGTTTCTCTGAGGAAAATTGTCACAACATTTGTGCTGTTATACATTCGGTTACTATATCTGGACTTAATACCTAATAACTAGAGAGACTACCAAATTCCCTGCATTAAAAAGTAGATAGCATTTTTATCTTAATTTTTGCTAACAGAATGCTCTGAATATGTCCTTGAAATCCAATTTAAAATACTGATTGAGCAATAAAATATATAGCAGCTTTCATATTTAGAATTTGTTTTGAAAGTCCGAAGGCAGGCCAAGGAAGCAGACATTTGAATACTTCCATAGGTTGCCTTATGGCCAGTTTGTCAGCAAGAATGCAATGCAGGGGCAAAAATTAATATTTGGCTTGGAAAGAAACATATTTGCATTGTTGTCTGAAATGCTGTTATTTTGTATGTCCATTAAGCAAACCACAGTTGTAAAAATAAATTCCATTTCTTGCTTTCACATTCAATTTTCATGTCAAAAATGGTTTGTATTACTATTGTGTTGCATTGCTTTCCAGCATATGCTGATTATTAAATGAAAGATTTAAAATATGCAAATAGGAAGTAATTTATTTGGCTGTTGAATACTGATTCAAAGTCAATATTTTTTTTTTTTAGGTTTGACTTCTTTGAAATTCATAAGAATGTTTGTATTACCTGGTTTAGATAATATAAAACAGCTTTGATTTCTTCTGGGAACTCTTTATGAATTTATATTGTAGTTGCATTTGACTAATGATTTCAGTTCAAGTCATGCAAATCATCAGTGCTGAAAACTATCAGATTAAAATTCATATTATTCAAGCAAAAGATTTATTTGTTCCAGCTTCTGAAGTTATTGCAATGGAAGATATCCATTAACTATATCTCTTTCCATTATTTATCCCTATGTTCACTTTGTGCCACACCATATAAATGTGAATATCTACAAAATGATCTGTTTCTTCTCAGCTGTCTTTGGGTTTTACACACACGCACACACAAAGACAGAAAGTTGTTGGGTTTAACTGATTTTTGATGTGCACGACCTCAGGACCTCACCCATCCTAGCAGCAGTGAATTTTTAGTGACTCACCTTGTGGAATGAACTCTGTGCATTGGCATCAGTAGACTTATGAGACAAAGAAGTGACAAAGGTTTTGGGAGTATTTTGTCTCCAATAACACAAAAATTAGAGGTTAGCTGTGCTACTGACAGAAGGCCTCTGAGTTCTTCAAGCACAGAATTGCAGTTTTCTGCACTTCATAGGACAGAGAAAATCCTCCCGCATCCCTGGTTTGTCGCTTAGAGTTACACCATGGCAACTTCAAAGAAATAAATAATGCTAATCTGTGTCCAGCACTGACTGATGAAATTCATTTCAGCGTAAACATTTCTACACTCCATCAGCTTTCGTGGATAGTTTTCTGTGAAACAAAGATGGTGCATTCGGTACAGAATTTAATAAATGGGGAAGAACAGTTACAAGGGTTTGTTCTCCTTATTATAATGTCCCTGGCAACTGAAGTCAGGACAAATTTGATTGCAACAAGAAACTCCTAATGAGTTTGCCAAGATGCTATCGCCAGCATGTCTCACTAATGAGGCTGAGAGGCTGTGATTGAGGGTGGTGTTATATTTATTCTGCACACACAGAAACATTAATAACCCTTCGGAAAGATTAAGTTCCTTCCTAGCAGTATTAATGAATGCAAAATGAGGATTTTTTTCTTCCCAAAGAAAACAAATTAGGAAACAAACACATGAACATTTGGTGGTTCAAATCAGCACCATTATTTTTCCATCCATTTGGCATCTTTTTATTCTTTTATTTTTTAAAACCTAAATAATTTTTTTTCTGTTAAACTGGTGGTCTGAAAATACACTTTATTCAACTCAACAAAATTTCCCAGTGGAGACCAGCGAGACTGTGGCATCACTGGAGCAGGGACTGGCAGCCTGGGGCTGGGCTGAAATGGGGCTTCTGAGCCATGGGTGGTCTTGAAGGAGGCCCTGAGGGTGCTTGGCAGGGCCAACAAGGTTTATTAATGCACTCAGAGCTTTTATAAATAGGTATGGGCTTTCCTTTGATGGTCAGTAGGCATCTTTTCACTGTTGTGTTAGCTGGGTTGAACACGGTTCAGATCATCATGTTTTTTTAATGGGAATAAACTACTTTTTTCCTTACTTGTTTTAGACTTTCAGGAAATCAGTGGCATGGGAAAAGATCCACAACTTGTATTGTAGTTGTTTACAGATAAAGTGTAAGTTGATTTTTTTCTGTATTGAATTAAATACAAAATGCATCGTGGAGGTTAAGCAAAATCTCTGAAGTCACAAAGTTGCCATGAGTGATTCTGTCACAAAGTAAGCACATTACATGCCTTACAAGAGGGACAAAATAACAGTAGGTGATGAATTGAGTATTTGGTTTTTCAAGACTGTAATGGATCAGCAGTAACAGATGCTGGGAAAAAGATTTTTTTGATGTAGCAGAGCTCCAGGAGCTGAGGTGATGCATCACCCAATTCCATTGTAGTTGTAACTGAACAAAGATTAAAAAGAACACTATTCAGAAGAACAAATTTTCTTTAATGGATTTATAATCTTAAATATTGTTACCGATCACACAGAGTAGTCATTAGCAGGTAAATGTGCTCAGCAGTGGGAGCTACATTACCTACACAACAGCAGTTAGGGGAACACTACTGAGATCAGTGCCAAGGGCCCAGAAGTCAGGAAAGCAGACGTGAGTTGGACTCTTACACTTGTGTTATAAGATATTTAGTTACATCACCATCCCATTCAATTTACAGAATAAGCAAGACTTTTCTAAACTGAGATTCTTCTTTCTTTTCCATAGCTATTTACAAGTTAGGCATCTAGTCTCACTGTGGTTTGTAGGTTGTCTTTCTAGTTGTTGGGGGAAAGTAGTTATCCCCAGAGGGTTTTCAGAAAGTTAAAATTCTCAGCAGTGTCTTCATACACTGAAGTTTGCTTTTTTTTTTTTTTTTTTTAGCCTAGGAATCTAAAATTTAAATCACTAAAATTGGATGAGGTCAATGCCCTCCCAAGTGCAGAGGAGAGTTTCCTTCACTATGTTGCAGTCCCTGGCTGCGCACCAAGTCAAGAGGGACAGAAGGTACAAAACCTTTGTGAAATAAAACCTCCCATAGATAGCACATGTGTGGTTTGGTCAGTCTGAGGAGCTGCAAGAGCTAGAGCAATTCAGCAATGTTATGTTCTTTGTGGGCTGTAATTAGTTTTATTATGAGGCTTTACAAGTATGTGAAATCTGAGATTTTTTTTGTCCTCACTGGACAGTTGAACAGATTTTCATGAGGTTGCAAAAGACTTTTCCTTGACAAAAATATTGACCCACAAATAAAGGTCAAGCTCCTGCTCTAAAACCTGGAGAAAACAGAATGTCCAATGAAAAGGCTGACAGGACTATTTTATAACACAGGTAAAACAATGTGATTCCCTAGCTGTATTTTCACATGTATGTGACTAATCAGTGCTGAAATTTTTGCAAATAAATAGCATTATGCAAGCACCAGATATGGGGAAATTTCCTCATAAGCAACTGAATTTTGCATATTCTTAAGATAACAAACCCAAGGTCTTTTAATAGCATATATAGCCCATATTATAGTCTGTAATAAAATATACTGGTGCTGCTTGTATTGCAATGAATCCTTAAATATGCAAAGCATTAACCTGCTGATAATGGCAGACCTCCTGATGTTCATTATATCCTGAATATCCAAAGTGTATTGAGACAGTTTCAGTTTTCCTGTTCTCCAGAGAGTTAAACACCCTTCAGTCTTTTACAGGCAGATGTGAACCCGCTTTCATCACACTCTAAGTCAGCTGGGAGCTCTGCTGATGTTTCAGCAAGTTGTTGAGCCCAAGCTGCTATACCCTTACAGGGTTTATTAGCTTTGCCCCTTGACAACAGCTCTGCACAGCTCGTGCCTGGGAGATGGCTTGTCTCCAGTCTCCCCAGACCATGTCTGCCTGCAGGATCTGTGTAGAGACGCCCATGGAGGAAGAAGTTTAAGAAGTGCTGTGTATCTTGTACACAGGGGAGGCTGCTGAGACGGTGCTTGTAATGTGAATAGTAAACTTGCTTATGGCTGTGAGATTTCTCTTTGGCAGCTCCAAGGGAGCCGGCTGCAATCAGAAATGCACACTGTTCGAGTGCTGCTGTATTAACTCATTCTAATGGTTTCTATTTTGTTACTACCAGGCACGGTTATGCACAGTGCCCACAAACCAGATTATCAGGAAGAGTGAAAACCCCTCATGGTACAGCAGTGTCCCTTTAAATCTGACAAACCAAATAACTTACATGGCTTTCAGAGCATGTATTATTTATTATCAGTCATATAGTCTTCCTCAGCTGTTATTCAGATTTGACCTGCACTGCGGACTTTTGCCAGCAGTTATTTCAGCTGCAAGTGTGAAAATAATGGTGCTCCCTTGCTGATAGAGCTGCAGGAGAGAGCATTTGTTGCCTTGATTAATGTTGCAGGGGAAAATAAAACAACACCCAAGTTGACAGAAATCCCCTCTTGAACAAATTCACACTGCATCTTCACCAGGCTGCTGTGCCAGAATAGCTGTGCTCAGACTGGGTTGTCCACAGAGGTTCTGTAGGACAGTTGAGCTGTCAGAGATAAACGATCTTAAAAAATCAGTCAAAATAGAAACTAATGTAAAAGAAGGAATAATGGTTTTGATCACTAGGCGTCATAGAGAGGGTTATGCATTCTGTGAAACCCTGGATATGTTGAATTCAGTAGGAAAGGCCTTGTTCTTGTAGGCACAGAACTAAATGCAGGATTCAGGCTGAAATTTCTTCTGTGGCTCAGGCAGCCCCAATAGAACCAACCTGTTTATCTCTTCACATTACATCTTTTTTGTTTTCTAAAAGAATCCCAGTATTTAATTCTTTAATATATTGAACTGTGATAATTATTCATTTCTGTTTATTGGAATGCCAATTCTCTCTCTTTCCTGATTGGTGCTTTATTAATGCATTGTTTAATCAAGATAACGGAAATCGTTAGCACAATATCCATGCAGAACTGTGAGCTTGTAGGCATTTATCATCTTCCTTATCCTTTGAGAGTTTGCTTTTAATTCAGGGAAATCTCTTAAGATTAATGGACTGAGGGAATGGGCTGAGGGTTAGATGAAGGCAGAAGAATAAAATAAACATTCCAAGAAGAGCATTGCTGTGCACAGTGAACACAAAGAACAGAACAGAGGTGTGGAATGTGCTTTACAGAGAACTTCCCCCTGAGTCCTGTCTGCAGCTCATTGCAGTGCACTGCAGTCTTCATTAAAACTTGATTTCCTGAGCTCTAGAAAGTGCGCTTGTCTCCCTCCTGGTACAACGTGCCAAGGTTCCCTTTCTCAGTGGTTTAGTCATCTGTGCACGTGTCAAGTCAGTGTTTAATGCCTTCACATAGTCCCAGGGTACTCCTCGTGTTACTTGAAGGCCTCAGAGCCAAACCTTTAAAGTGATTAAAAAATCAAGACCAAACTCTATTAAAGGCTGAATTTCAGTCAATTAGCTGCTAAGACAGCTGATCTCCTGGGATGATGCAGCCCACCAATCAGAAGATAAAGCACACAGAGCTGGGAGACTGGACAACCTCAAGGGCACACAAAGCTTTTTGTTCTGATGAAGCCTCTTCACAGGCCTATCTCCTGCCTACCCCAGTCCTCAATATTGTGGTCTAAATAACAGTGACAAAAATACACCATTCAAAGGGTAGATATATACACTGGAACCTGAAGGAGATTGGCTATTTTAAGACACCCATTAAGGTCTTAATTGCTGGAAGTCTGGGTTACAGGTAGAAGTTGTTTAGCTATGACAGTGATGTAGGGTTGGATTTTAAACCCCCAAATAACTGCACATTAGTTTGGAATAATGATAATTATATTTTGCAGCTTTTATTGTGTTTATCTGAAATAGGAGTGGTACAATGATAATAGCTAATGCTTTTGTCTGTTAGATTTACAATGGTATCATATGGGTAACTACACCTAGCTCTCCGGGTGAGTGATAGATTTTATATCTCAGGGTGGTAGAGGATGAGTAAGATTGAGTACAGAAGAAATCTCAATTTTAAACACTGGTCTTTCATGAGAGACCATAAAAGGTCATTTATCTACCTTACGATACTTTATCTGTCATCTGTCATTTGAATAATAACCATTTGAATTGTATCATTTAAATTTTTACATACCTATTGCCAAGGACCACTGACTGGGAAAAAAAATAAACTTCATATCTGTACAGAAGTTCATTAGAGAAAATTATTCCAAATACAATTAGTTACACTAATTTATTCCTAGAAATGTTAAAAGCCTGTTCTTTTAAGAGTGAGATACTACTATTTGGATTTGGACTGAGATGTGAGAAAAACAAGCAAGTGCTATTTATATACTCACAAGTTAGTCAGATGCAAAGGTAAGTGGATGTCATCTAACACACTAATTCTGTACTCAAATCATAAAAAATAAAGTTAATAACAACAACTGCAACTCCTTTCTGTCCAACAAATTTTTCCTGGAAATTACAGAAGCATAATTAAGCTAACCTAGGAATATAGCTGTCCTAATCTAACTGTCTAAATAAATGCATGTTCCAGTATGAGAGTGGCTTTCTCTGCTCCAGTTGAATCAGTTCTAAAGGAATAATGCCAAAACTGGGAAAAAAAGGCCTCTCATAATTAGATGAAAGTGTCCACATATGAATTTGTATTAATGCCTTGTAGCACTTTAGAATCACAGCTTACCTTTTATTACCATAATTTTCCATGTGAACAATCTGTAATCTTCTGTCAAATGCCAGTAGCATCAACACATTCTGAGTTCAGTCTTGCATGAGGGTCCTATTCTAAAATAAATTCAGCTGTGTTTCAAGCTGTTCTCTGCATTTCCATTCTTTTTTTTTTTCTGGTTCTGGGAAACTATGCTGAAAGCTGACTAGTCACATTTTTTGACTCACATTGCTGACAAGTAAGTTCTTTTAGAATTTGTGGTATTTTTACTCTCTACTCCAGAGTTTCATTCTTCCTCAAGTGAAAATGTGTATTTACACAGCCTGTCTAAAACGGCCTTGCCAATTGAGTAAATACTGCTCTGTATATAGAAGAATCTTACGTTGCTTAAACAAACGTGAAAGGGTATGAGTTGATCAAGGAAAAAAGCATTTGTGATGCTAGTGTCATGTTGCTTTTTCTGTGTTGATGAGGACACGTACTGGTTAAAGTAAGTGAATCTGAATGTGCATTTTAGCAATGATATGACTCCATAATAATCCTCATTTATTTCTGGGAAGACCTGAAGCATGTGTGTTTCAGGTATGATTGTGGAGTAAATGTCATCCCATACTTGCAAGATGTGCCGACAGAGCTGTTCATGCACGGGTTGTGTTCTTCACATCCCCAGGACATCAAGCAGGAGGCAGCAGTGGTGCCTCCCAAGGAGCACATGCACACAATTCCTCCCTTCTCCACACTTCCTGAGTTGCCATCACACTTCTGGATGTGATGCTTCATCAGCTGTGTACTGGTAACAGGAGAACTGTCATAGAAAAGAGATCTCTCTGCATCGTTTCTATTCCAGCAGAGTCAGTGCATGTGGATCACAGTAATGACCTCTTCACTCTTGGGATGCAAGAAGGAAGAATTTCATAGTTGCCTTATTGAGTTCCAAGTCCCTGAAGGGTCTTGGGAATCCTTTCAGACTCTGGACTCTGTCACCTAAAAATAGACAGAAGATGGCTTTTCCTTCATTTTCCTGTCAGTTGCTTTTCCAGATGTCTGGCAGCCTTTAAGCCTGATGCAGGACCATCAGCTGTTGCACTGATGCTGTGCAGCCGCTCTGCAAAGGTGTGCATGGGGAGCCTGCACTGATTCAGGGATGTGACAGCAGCACACACGCATCAGCAGTGAAACCACAGCAGCCTCAGCCAGCATTGCTCAGGGCCTCAGAATTCCCTCTGACAGCCTCCAGCAGGATCTCTCTCTTCTAATCAAAGGCAAATTGCCTTTGGACCCGGTAGTTCCATGTGCCTTTCCGTGCACTTCAGGGACTCGTGTACTTGTCCAAGCAGTTTTGCTGTAACTGCAAGGAGGTGATGCACAGCCTCAGGAGAGATGTGGGCAGTGTCTGGCTGGGGCAGGCATTGCTCATACCACACACGGGCTCACTCAGCCTGCCTGAGGTTACCACCCTGTTGCAAAGCTGGCAGATGTGAGAGCTCTTTAGCTCCATCCCTCAGCAGCCTGGTGCTGTGGCTCAAGCCCATCTTTGTTGATAGCCTGAAGGATTTGCTCTGGAGGAGTTGAAGTATGTGCACATACTGTAGTCTGCCAACTCTTCTCTGAGGAAAATAGCCTCTAGCAGAAAAGAAGAGTTTTGAAACAGACATTATTGTAAAGTGCTTTGGCAGGACTGCCTGCAGCTCTTCTGTAAAGCCCTCTGTGGTACTGATGTGGAGGAGTCCTACAGACTTTTGTAGGAAGGAGATAAAGTCCCATTTTATGTATAATGACAATACATCTTTCTGAACTAAACCCCACATTCTAGGTGTTCTGGGAAAACAGTCATTGTGGACACTGGGTTTCAGTGATGGAAGTTACCGCTCACTTATTATTTCTTTATTTATTATTCTGTGAATTATAAAAGCCATATTTAGGACTCTAGGAAAAAAGGAATAACCTACCTTATTTACAAGTTAAAGAATGTTTCTATAATGCTTCAGAGAAATGAGCATACCTTTGGTCCTTTCATAGATTCAAATAATTTATTCTTTCTTAATTATGTAATTTGCTAAAACTTATAATGAAGTGGTACAGCTAATTTTATTTTTTACTGACAGAGTGGAAGGGGCAAATGTAATTTCCAGTTACTGCAGCAAAGCACCAGAATCTATTTAGAGAAATAAATTGATTTAGATGCCATAAAAAGTGGCAGCACAAAGTCAAAACATTACTCCTACTGTTAAATAATTTAGCTAGTGACTTCTGTCTCACTTGAGTATATCCGACTTGGCACACTTTGGGATTTATATTTGTAGGCCTTTGATCTCTCTGAGATGACTGCCTTTTATATCCTCCCCACAAAACTCAGAGGAACACCTTTGGAATGAAGGTTATGCTCAAAACGCTTGTTTCTCTTCCCTGTTCACTTCAGATCCAAAGGCACAAGGACAGCCACGAGTGTCTTTTTTTCACTAATGATGATATTATCCTGGGCAGCTTTTCCTTGTCCTGCAAGTAAGGCAGCTGCTTCTCTGGGTGAGATTTCCTTCAGTTTGGTGGATGTCTCACAGCCATTGTGGTATCCTGCAGTCAGCTTGTCTGAGAAGGCTTCACCTGGCTGTGGTGGAAGGGAGCTGATCCCCCCTACCTGCTGCCTGTTTACAGGCAGTAGCTAATTTTAGCTATGATATAAGTGAAATCCAGTATCTGATCCAATATCCTCAGGGTGAGTTACCTAATTTCTTAATCACAGCTCTATTTTGAACTCGTGGGGCACTTAAAAGTAAATGAAAAACCTCTGGGCTTGAAGCTGATGGTCACCTTGGGACCTGCATGGTTATACTCATCATGAA
Source organism: Cnemophilus loriae (assembly GCA_013397755.1). Taxonomy (NCBI): domain Eukaryota; kingdom Metazoa; phylum Chordata; class Aves; order Passeriformes; family Corvidae; genus Cnemophilus; species Cnemophilus loriae. Next base: position 308,382 of record VZTF01002689.1, read on the forward strand.
CAACCATTGGTAGTTTCATTCTGCATTATATATTCAGTGTATATATTTATATAGGTTTCAAATAGCAAATTAATTTCCAAAGTACGGACACTTTCTGAAGTAAACTAGGTTAAGACAAAAAATAGCCCTTAAATTTGTGAAATAAACCCATTACCAGATTGATGTCACAGTCAAGTAAGAAGTTAAGTAAGTGTTGTTTGGTAATTAATTTTTGTTCAGGAGTTAGTGAAGGAAGAAATTAAAGGAAAATTTGAGAAAGAAATTAAAGGAAGGAAGAAAAGTAAAATGCCAATATTAGTGAGTATGAATTACAAACAAGAACAAAAAAAGGAATGTCAATAAGGAGAGATAAAGATAGAACAAAAGAGACTGGAAGTTCTGAAGACAAAAATAACACCTTCTCAAGGGTATTAAGGAGAATATAAAATGTAACTGCTATCTGTTGTGACAAGAAGATGGAAATTTTTGAACAGCAACAGGAAAAACTGTTTATTCAATAAATGGTTTTATCTTTCGTTTGCAAAGAAACCGAGAATTCTAATCATAACACATGAGGATGGAAAAGTGCTTTCCAGTGTGCTTGAGTGAAAGGAATCCCACTAACTCCAGTTTGAGTCCAGTGGTCCAAGCTGTGCTAGTCAGCTGCACCTTATCACTCTCTACAACCACCCAAAATAAGGTTGTAGTGAGGTGGAGGTTGGTCTCTTCTCCCAGGAAAACAAGTACTAGGAAAAAATTCTTTACTGAAAGGGTGGTCAGACATTGGAATAGACTGCCCAGGGAAGTGGTGGAGTCACCGTCCGTGGAAGTGCTCAAACACTGAGTACCTGTGGTTCTTGGGGATATGGTTTAGTGGTGATTAATAGCTGGACTCAATCTTAAAGGTCTTTTCCAACCTAAAGGATTCTATGATTCTCTCCAGTTAAGGACAGGTACTCCAGAGAGGAGTTTATTCCACTCTGTGCTGGGGCCTGTAGCATCCAAACGACCACCAGGCTCAGGTGAGGAACTCGGCCGGGTGTGTATGTTAGGTTACCCTGTAAGGACAATAAAATCGTCTCTGCATTTGTGGCTGCCCTGGCACTGGGCTCTGCCCAGCCGGGCTGGCAGCAGGGCAGGGCACACACACAGCTGGTAGCCCTTGATGCCACACTAGTGGACACCATCTTTGACAGCTCTGCCCACGCAGTTGGTTAGGGACAGCTTCAACAGGTTCTGTTCATGGCTGAATTCATGATCCCCACCTACAGAAGGAATGATTTGGTCTTGCACAGAAGGTGCCCTTTTTTTAGCAGCTGTCAAGATAATAGTGTGTGATAGCATAACCATTGTCTGTTCAGGCAGAGCTTATCATTCTTTGAAATATTCTGGTAGTTGTCCAGGTGTGGCTTTGTGATAGCCTCAGCACTATGCGCTACCTTCTTATTCCAGGGTCAGTGACTCGGTCATGTATGCATTCTTGTTTTAGGATTCCTGAAAACGCCCTTTGCACAGCACTTTTCTCAAGAATATAGGCATACATGCTTATAATGCTTTGTCACCCATGTGTTATTAATATCTGTGTGCTTACAGCAATGCTACTGGCATGTGCTCTAATTTTTTTTCTTCCCTTTGGACTACAATAATTCTCTCCTTTGTGATGACTTCTTCAAATCACAATTTCCCTAAAAGTGCAGCTGGTCAGACGATTTAGTTCCCAGTCTCCACATAATCACTGGCTCCTGAGGAAACATTTGGGGGTTGCTTCATAATGCATTGATTTTTCAGTGCTTTTTTGAAAATAACCTTGAGAAAACACATGTAATGAACTACCACTGTAGCACATAATACCATAACCTGCATTGCTAATAGTTCAACACTGGGTGAAATAGTACACGTAACAAACTAGATGTTGTAGGACTGTAGAACAGCCAGTCCCAGTGAGACTTAGTTAATACTCTCCTAACATCTGATGCCCGTATTGTAATTTCTTGCTGATTATATTCAGTTTTCTCCTTGGTTTGTTGAGACAGTGTCACTGATTGTTTTACTATGGATTCATAATAAAAAACCTTTCTTCTACAACTTTCCATTCAGCTCCTGTTTTTCCTGTTAAAACAGTACCTGTCGTGCACTGGGGAGGGGTTGTTTTCAGTCATTCTGATTGGAGAATAATGTTTGGTTGTACACCTAAAACCTGGTAAACAATGACCACAATATCACTGCAAAATGTGGGTTTCAATGTTAAAATGCAGTCTTACTCTGAAGACACCATGATAAACGATTTCAGTTTTGGGCCCTACCAGTTGACTTTAAGATCAGAATAATTCTTTATGGCAAGTATTTCCTTCCATTTCTCTACAGCAAGAATGCATCCTAATAACTTCCTGAAACTTCACAGGCAGCTTCTTCTGGAGGAATGCTGAGTTTCCATTAGGGATGGATTTTACCAGTTCAAGGGTCATCAGTTTATGTGTAGTCCTTTCACCGATCTGCAATACAGCTCCATACAGTGACTAAAGCAAGCTCCTGGTTTACAGTCTTCTAACACATGGTGAAGAACCTTTCTACACTTATTTAGGTCAGCTTTCATTCTATTAATCTCTGCAGTGAAAGTATATTTTAATATCAGCAAACCACATGGACCTGATAATATTGCAATCAGATTAATTAGCAATTATTCTAGCATTTGAAGCTAATGAGAACACAGCTTTTTCAAGGAGCAATAATCCACCCTGGTTATGTACTGAAAGCTGTAGGAAGGCCTTAATCACACCATTGCCCATCAGTGATAATTTATCCCAAATGGATTCAAGGTCCACGGTATTCAGTGTTCCATTCACTACACCTAAATTTCCTAATGAAGTACTTAAAATTCTACATCTTCCTTTCACTTTCAAATATTTCTCAATCCATTGCTTAAGCAGGCTTTACTCTGCATACATTCCAGTTGAATAATTAGGAAGTTTAATGGAACGGTTACTTGAGTTAATTTGAACCATATGTAACTCTATTCCAGATTTAAAAGACCTTCTGACTTTCCATATTGCCTTTGGAAAGTTGGGCTTCTGGGGACTTCGATTCCAACAGCAGCTGGCATTTGCCCAGTGAAAGGAAATAAGGTGAGCAGATGGAGACAGTCTGTGAGCATGGGCAGGTCTAGCACTGGTACAGAGAAGTCTGACCTGATCTTTCATGAAGACATTTATTCTGGGAAAGCTAAACATCAGATGGAGTTAGTACTGTATGATGCTGGCTGATCACAGGAATGATTACAGGCTGCCCAGGGAGCGTGTGGAGTCTCCCTCTCTGCAGACATTCCAACCCCTCCTGGACAAGTTCCTGTGTCACCTACTCCAGGTGACCGAGGCTTGGCAGGGAGGTTGGACTGGGTGATCTCCAGAGGTCCCTTCCAACCATAACAAATCTGTGGCTCTGTGATTCAGTGATGCAGAGCAATGGGTGCGCAGCTGGCTGGCAGGACAAGTTGTGAATACTCTAATACCCCAAATCCAGCTGCAGTGTGTGGGAGGATTTGGGGCCAGAGTACAGACTATATCTGTAGGACCCCTGCGTATCCCCACTTGTAGAAACCTGCACTGTTTAGTTGTTTTTCACCTGTTTACAAAGTGGATGGAGGCTGTCACACAGTTAGCTGTGACGCAATTGTATAGTGTGGCATTTTATCAATGCAGAATTCCCAAGGAAACTGTGCCAAGAGCAAATAATGAAAGAGTTGTGCACAATCTTATGAACCAAGCAAAAAGAAATCCCACATAGACAAGTGAAATATTTCTGCAGTACAAGCAAGGAAACTTAGAAAATTACTAAAAGGAAGTGATTAAAATTGGGATGAAGAGCTGTCTCTGGACTCATGGCCAGAAGAGCAGCCACTGTAGTGTGGTTGGTATATGTTTCTTGAGGTTTTAATTTGAAGAGAACTGAAAACAGCACAAGACTCTTGGCTGTAAGGAGAATAGTTTGTTGAATGCCAGTCTGAGCTGACACCTTGCAAAATTTTAACCTAAGTAACAAACCCTAAATGGTTTATTCCAGAATTTGAAGAATGAAGTTTTATCACACAGATATATTTTTGTTTATGTGATTTCCAACCAAGGTACCTGTGGAAATATCCTTAAGTGTTTGAAAGCTACAAGAAGTGTCATAACTGTACTAATGTTCACAAAACATACAAAAACCAATTAATTTTGAATGTTAAAGGCAAGACCCAGATGGTCAACAATCACTGGTATGGGTGCATATAGCATCACATTAGTCTTCCTACCAAGATCTTTAATTCCTTTGCTATTGCTCTAAACTCAGTGCCATCTAATTCTGCTTTGACCATGATTGGCACCATGTCTGCTGTTAAAGCTAATTTATTTTTTGTTGGTTTTTTTAGATGAAATATTTCTGATGTCTCCTTTTATTTGACAGTGTAATCCAAACAGCAGTCTGGTTCTCACATAATTTTTGGTTTCGCTCACTCTCTTTTCTGGGAAGTGTTCACCCTGTTCCATATTGTCCTTTTCCTGGAAACCCCTTAACATAGCTGCTGTCCTTAATCCTTCTGTGATTGTATCACATTCCAAACTGCTCTTGGGCTTGAATCCTGTTTTCAGCTTGCTTCCTAAACACTGCAGTTCCCAAACTGCTCATCCAATAAGCTCTTTGGATACCCTTAACTTGGTTCTCATTAATGTCTATAACCTTCAAAAATACGTTTTGCATTTTCTAATTGCCCATGGAAAGCATTTTTTGTCTTTTGATTAGAATCCCACCGTCTGTTTTTCTTTAGCAGGCATCAAGATAATAGTCCCTAAAGGCATAAAAAAATGTTTCTTTGGTCACAAACATATTCTCATTTTAGAGTTCCTGAAAATTCCCTTCATGTGGAACAGTATGCAAGAATATAAGAGTGTATTTTAAGAGTGTATAAGAGTGTATAATAAGAGTGTATTTTAGCCCAGGGCTATTAATATCTGTGTATTTACAGCAATGTAACTGTTACATGTTTAAATTTATTTGATTCTCTTCAGGATAATTGGAATCAAATGGCTCTGTGGGGGATCTTATTTTTCTTTCTCTATTGTGGGAATCCCAGGTAACCCAGCTAATTTTAGACACTTTTAGGTGAGATGAATCACCCTATTAGTAGCAAATGTGGATGTTAAATGAACGTATGAGCAGAAGAATATTTCACACTGGCAAACCTGACACCAGGACTCCTAAAAGCGATGAGTCTTTGGATTGCCTCCTGAAAATGCCAGTTTTGAATAAGTATTAGCATGTCGGTGATTCTGAAGATCAAAAACATACTTGCATTTTATGAGTATTGAAAATGTTCAAGGGGAAGAGAAGGTAACAAGAGGCTTGCTAGATAACATCAGTTCTTGGCAAAACAGTGGAAAAATTATAAAGATTCTGTTGGTAAAAAGTTAAAATAGAAAGGTTTATAATTAAGCTTGGTAAATGTACGAAAAATAGGCTTTGTCAAATATATTTGATTTCTTTCTTACAATTACAGGTGACAGAAGTAGTACATAATGGACTTCTGTAAAGCATTTGATTTACTACAAATGACATTGATAAGAAAATCAGAACTACGCAGGATCAATAAAGCACGTCTTAAATGGATTAAGAACTGGTTCACAGGACTGAAAGAGTACTTGTCAGCAGGCAATTATTACTGATTATGACATTTTTAGGAAGGTTCGCTAGTGATTACTCCTCGTTCTAAAAATGAGCTTAATTTTCATCAGCTCTGTGTTCTTCATAATTTTCAGTCAATTGATAGAATTAAGTGAAAAATAAAATCAATGGTGTTAGCCCTTGTGAATGGTCCAAAGTGGTGAAGGATGTGAAAAACAAGTCACCCAAACAGAGTGTTCTGGATTACACGGCAGAAAGTTGAGCTCAATGAAACACATTGTACTTTAACAGGAACTGCTGGGAGGATACAGGGCAAGGAATAAGATCTTACTGAGGAGGACAGAGTCTGTCTCCTGGGAAACAGTGAGAGGTTTAGTAGAGAGGTAGTGTGGTGTCCCAGCGTAATGTGCTATAATAAAGAGTTTATGGTGCATAAACCTCAGAACTGTAAGCGGGGAATATGGACATGATTTCACCCCTCTACATAAAATTTTTCAGGTATGCAGCTGTGATACCAACACTTTAAAAAATATGGTTGAAAGAACAGAGGGGGACAGAGAAGAATGACAACAATTATTCCAAGGTTAAGGAAAATGTTTTAATGCAGCAGACATTTCTGTTGCAAAGTTAATGCATCGAGGCCCCTAAAAACCAGTCCGTCAATACTGTAGTTCTGTCAGTTTTTTCGTACCCTCAAAAGAGCTCTCTGTATATGTATATAAACTCTTAAACAAGATTTTATAACGGTGCCCTCAAACGAGATTTTTCTATATATATACAGACACACACACACATACACGTATATGTATTTATATATTTATGTGTATTATATATTCTTGACCTATATAGGATGAAGGCCAGATATTTTCCTTAGCTACTCTCACACCTCTCGGGAACATATTAACCACTGTGACACGTCTGTGTTTGCCTCAAGACAATAAGAGATTGTCTCACCTTATAGCAACACAAAGGACACAAAGAGCATGTCCAGAAGCCCTTGTGCACAAAACCACTGAGTTGAGCATTGAATGAAGACACACAACACCTGGCAAAGTTTTACATGATTGCTAACTTGCAGATGGTGTTAAATTAAATGATGTTCATCAGAAACTGCCCATCCAATAGTCCAATGCATCCTGAGATGCTGAAAAAGTTAGAATTGTTTAACTTATCAAACAGAAGGCAGCTTTATAAGAGGATAGAAGCACTTTTAAAGGAAAAAAATTAATAAATAATAAAAGCTTCTCAGTGGAACTAAGCAAAACAAGAATCTAGGCTTGGTTATTAAGGCCAAAAATATTAAAAATAAAAATTGACACATTTTTATTTTGTTACTTTTTAAAAGCAAGGCTGATAAACAACAACCAAAAAAAATGTCCAAAAAGGTTGGGGTTTCCACTGCTAATATCATAAAATCAGTGGATTTTACAAGACCAAGGATATCTCTTGGAAGTCATGACAGAAACTGTCTTTAGGAGTTACTGGCCTCTACAAAAGTACCATGTAAAGTTTAATAACCTGTGCTATAAGGGAAATCAGACTACAGGATCTAATACTGGCACCCAAGGCAACAATCTATGAATAAACTGTAGTAAAAGTATTACATGGGAAATTGGATTGGAAAGAACCATTCAACTATCTTATAAATCAGACCAATGGCTGTGATCCTTTCTTGAAATTCTGGGACAGAATTTTCTTTTAATTTCCTACTACTAAGGCTTAAGTATTCAATCTTGAATTGCCATGAAACATGTTTCTGTCTCACATGTATAGTGTCATATATCATGGTGATAGAATGCTGAACTCAGTGAGAAGGCATGCTGTAGGATGGGATTGTTAGAGCTGGAAGAAACCCTACTGAGCTCAAAGAGATTGAGTAGAAGAGAAAAAGAGGACATCTACCCTTTATGAAATGATACTTGCAATAGAGAGAAACAATGGAGAGTTAATATTCTTGGTTCTCTGACCCTTGAGATTAAAGCAGTATGACTCTAAAATCACACAGTAGTTACTTTTGCTGACACTACTTTGAAATTAACCTGTATTTGCCTCAAGTATGAAAGATATTTCCAAAACTGAAAGTAGAAAGGATTGCTTTGCAAACTGCAGTGATATTGACTTACTAATTAATTTAAAGTGGTGATTTCATGATTACTGGTTGCCATTAAATTGGTTCTTGCAGGATCATGCAGTGTGTTTCTTTGAAACAGCTACAACAATTTTCCATGTAATTGCAGGATCTAAGTGGAATACAGTTGAAACAAATTGCAGGAGACACATTGCAAGAGCTGTATCTTCCAGACACAACAGAACAATTTGTTTTGTGATTCCTAATTGCTAGCAAGTCAATGGAATGAAATGTGCTTTCAGAAGCTACATTGCTGACATGTTGCTGACATCATCTCAATCAGCACAGAAGCTGCCTCTATGTATTCAGGCTCTTTGAAAGTTCCAGTAGTTGATGCTGAACAAGCGAAAAATAGCTACGAATACAATAAAAGCACAAAGTATGGGAGACACAGGCTCAGTCATGGAGAGGAAAGAGAAGAAAAGATTTAAAATAAATGGGAAATGAATGAATAAAAAAAAAAGTTTCTCTAGGCAGGCTGGGATACGAAATAAATCACCAAATGAAAAAGAGAAGTGACAAAATAATGACAGTCAGAAAGAATGATGACAGGTGAATATAGAACAGCAAATCAAATATTAAATCTTAAGACAAGAAAAAAATCAAAAAGAAGAAACAAGATACAGAGTAACTTAGGCAGGAAAAAAGTGAACTTGAAAAAGGTAAATTAGAAAAGTGACTCAGAGAGATCTAAAAGGAGTTGGTCGAAGAGAGATAAGAGGGTCTTAGCTTACAAAGAGGGCCATGACTAACAATGACAATTTTCATATGGTCATGTGGAGGATGAAATAATCAGTTTTATTAGGTAACGAAGACAAAGAGTAAGGACAAACAGAAGGAAGAATAATTGTTCTCTGAGCTTTCATACTTGTGAAAGCTCAGTATGTGCCAAGTTCCTGATTCCTGTGTAGGTAATGACAGGATGGCCTGAAAAAGTAAAGAGAGACTTTTAAATTTGTTTTATGTAAGTCCATGCCCTTCTGAAATTGTTTTTCTCATTTGTAGAAGAGTAAGTTGAGATATCTGAGGGTTCTTTGTTTGCCTTTTGTTTGCAACATTCCCCTTCTAGGGAGTTACAAAAGAGCCTTTTGAAGTATGAATTGTGTTTATTCCTTCAGTTTTAAAATACAAATTCATGTTTTTTAAGAAATAATGGCAATTCTAGGACTCCCTCTTAGAATCTAGAAGGGAAAGATGTTGCCCTGTGTTTTTTTAACTCAGTGAAAAACCTTTAGTGTTACTAAATGACCATGCTGGGTTAGTCAGATCTACTGATCTAACAGGATCTAGCTGACATGAAAGAACTGCTGTCTTCAGAAGCTTGTTGTCAGACAATGTGCTTTATCTCCCCTCCTAGAAATGACTCACAGAGAGCAAAGGCACAGAGGAGCTATAGAAAATTGCCCTCATTCAGAAACTAAATGCTTATGTGATCTTCTGTGTCTGAAAGCTGGCCACACAATCATGATAGAGAGGGCTGTGTACAGCTCCTACATATTTTTGACAGAGAAGATAAACGATAATTGTAGGTTCTATTCCTTGGTCCCTTTTAGCTGAACGTGGCATCATTTCTGCAATTTTACCCTTTTTATTGTTTTACATAGTATTTGCTTGAGTTGGGGTCTTGCTAAAATCTGTTTAGGATCGACAAGCATAGGCTCAGCATAATACAAGACCAGTACCTGACTGTCTACCTGTGCCTTTTTTAACCCATTTCCTTTCTCCTGCTGCCTCTCAGGTGTCACCGGAGCAGCCAAAGCCCTAGATCAGGATGCTCCACTGCCTCCAGCACTAACAACCTTTGCTGTAAACGGTTTGTTCCCAAACAGCTATGAATTGTCAATAGTCAGCAAGACTAAATCACCATCCTTAATCTTTTCCACTGTCAAAAAAACATACATGGTGATCTGGACAAACTGATTCACTAATTATTTTGTTCTAGCAATGTGTGAAATGTTTTCTAGTTGTTTCGCAATCTTAAGACTTCCTTCAGATACTTCAAGAACTATGTGCAAAACTTCTAGCAGACTTCCCTAATATGCTCACTTGAAACGAGCCTGAACAGTGGTTCAGTTGTGATCTTGGTAGTGTGAGAGTGAGAAAAAAAGTTACTTATACAGATATTCTTGTCACTTTTTTGTTTTATGTTCACATTTATATTCATTTATCTTTCATCCATCCAAAGTGTTTAAATGCTTCAGAAACAACAAAGATCTTACATGTCTTTCCTTTAAGATTTTATCTGTTCTTCATATCTGGAATAGGTGTTTGTAAATTTTAACTACATGTTAATATACTATTTTTATGCTTCTCTAAATGGAGACTGAATATAACTAAGATGAGGCTAATCAGAGATTTCTGGAATGCCAGTAATGTATTTTAAATGCCAAAACAACAATGTCTGCTATTCAAAGTGTCAATAAAATTTCTCCTGGTGTCCTTGATTACTTCTGCAGATGTGAGAGAATCTTTATTTGCAGCCACAGATGTCGGATTTGGAGACATAATGCGTTCATCCATAGATGATGGATGCTGATCCATGACAGTACAGAGAATAAAGAGAAGGATAATTAGCAATTGGAACCAATCAAAGAATACAAGTACATCAGAACTGAAGATCTTTATACCAAGATATCTAAAGGATAAGTTTTAGTACAACTCCAGCTGCTGGAATTAAAAAAGCAATTAGATCTTGGTAAATCATGAACCATTTATATTGCTGAAAGTCTGATTAGATGATCACAGGACCTTTTTCATCTTAAATATTATAAAAAGTCACTGACGACTATGAAACCCCAAATTGGTGACTGCCAGGAAATGCTTCACAATCTCTGGCAAGATGTAGCAGGAGATGAGTTAAATACTGTGGTTAGCTGGACTCCTGAAGCTATAAAGAACGATGGAGGAGTGCTGCCCTCGTGATGTTACCAAAAAGAATCATGTCCTTGGCTAGAAGCTTTAAAAACTTTGTAAACTGGCTTATAGCCCTGTGGGTAAGAACTTGTGGGGAAACGTTCCAGTGGTTCCTGAAAGCCAAATTTGAAGTAAATTATGCCACTGTGAAATATAAGCAGCTAATTCAAATACAAGGAATTTAAAATCAGCACTAAAATGTTAAACTTCCTCAGCAAATAATGGCATGAGGCAGATGAATTTATTTTCAGAGTCTGTTCAAAAATATAAAAATACTGAGATAAGAGAATTCAGAAGTGTGAATTGCTGTGCTACATTTGAGCACTCTTTTGGCAACAGAGGAAAGAAGAACACTGCCATAAATACAGTAGCTTGCCCGATGTGTGCAGCTCAGTGCACAGTTGTTCTCGGTGCTGGAGGCCTGCAAGGGAAGACAAATGAGAAATAAGTCATGCAGACAGATCCCCAGTGCATTACCATCCCCGTGGATGATGGGATCTGCTGAGAGTCTCTTTCTCCACCAAACTGGCACACTGAGTCAGCCTGCTCCTGTGCCTTAAAGATTTCCCTCTTGAAGAAGGTCCAGTCTTCCTGGACTCCTTTACCTCTCAGGACTTTCTCCCCGGGCACTCCACCTGGCTCCTTAAGACGGCAGTGCCTACCCAAGGCACAGTTTTGCTGACCCCCTTCCTTCTCCATGAATGAGTATGGTTTTCTGATGGCTGTGCCCAAGACTGTCTCTGACCATCACATCACCCACCTGTCCCTCTCTATCCACAAACAACAGATCCAGTGGGTCGCTTTCCTTCGCTGGCTCCCTCACCAGCTGTGTCCGGAAGTTACCCTCCAGACGCTCCAGGAACCTCCTAGACTGTTTTTCTCTGCTGTATTATATTTCCAGCAGACATCTGGTAATTCAAAGTCCCCAATGAGAACAAGGGCTAGTAATTGTAATTTCAGGAATGCGGATTCCTCTTCAGTTAATAGAAAGTAATAAGTACTGAAGAAATGAGATTCAGCTCTCAATAGTTTCCCAAACTAATAGCTCTTTGTGAATAGCTCTGCTAATACTGGTGACCCCTATTCCCACTGGATAATTGCTTTTATTATGCATTTCTATTTTCTGTTCTTGTCTTACAGCACTGATGGATGTAATTTAGTTGTATACTATATAGGTGCCTAATGAAATTGCTGAAAGAAAGTTCCTTGCCAAGCTAAAAAGTGATGTCAGCTCTTGAGCCTCAATAAGGGTCTTACCTTCAAGCCTGCCTTTTTTTTCCCAAGTACATTACACATTTTTCACTATGGCTAGAAAAAATTAGGAAGGGCAAAAAGCCCATCATATGGAGCCTTCAATTCAGACATACCTCTTTCTACCATAATGAACAGACATGCTGCATCTGTAGCTGATAAATTAGGCCACGTGATGGCAGGTGAAATGTAGATAAAGTGAGAGTACTGCATGATGAAAGGAGGAGATGAAGACCTATGTTATGTTGGTATGACCAGTCAGAAAGAAAAATGTGTGTCAGTGAGGAGAAATCAATTTAATGTCTGCATTATACAAAACATCAACACAGACAGGATATTAAACTGCATTAGGAGAAGTATCTATAGGTAGATTTACAGGTGGACTGCATAATTTGAAAATATCAGGGGACCAGAAAAGGTAAAACAGCATGGAGAAATTCTCAAGTGAAGAAAAACATATAAACACAAGACTTAGTTGAGCAAGAAATATTAGGAAAGACATAAATTAAATGGTGAATAAAATAGTGAAAGTCAGTTGAATGCCCATGTTTATTCCTAGTGTGGGACAAAATATTAAAATAGTAATCTGGAAAAATTAGTGTAAATTTCATAAGAGAAAGCACATGTTGACACAATGCATCATTAACCCACTGACTAGCATAAATTCCCCAGAGTCTGTATGTTCTATACTCTGCAAGATACGTTCTATCCTAATTACCATTTAATGCAATTCTGAAACTTCTCTATTGATCTTCGACGCCACTACTGGATAAGGGCCCAGCTAAATTAGGTAAAATCCTTTCATCTGTAACTTATGAAGACAGATGAACTCTCCCAGTGTAATGCAACAAGCTATGATGACATTCATCAGGACCAGAGACAGTATTTGAGGCACAGTGGATTGATACAGAGCAGCCAGCTACAAGAAGGCTGGAGAGGGACTTTTCACAAGGGGTAGTGGCTTTAAACTGAAAGAGGGCAGTGGAGAGAGTGTACTGAACTACAGCCTGATTGCATTTAGAGTAAACAGACACATCTCTTTGCTAATGGTTTCCTACTGTAGTTGAAGTCAAGGAGATAAAAACGTCAAGCAGCTCAGAAGGATCAGTACCTAAAAAACTGAAAACCAGGGAATGATCCGATACTCTAGACGGTCAGAATGCAAATTGAATTTATCTTGCTAAGCACTTGGATTCTAAGGAAGTTGGATAAATTTTATATAAACTATATAAGAGACATGTAAAATAAAAATACATATAATTCTACCACACAATGATCAGGTAGTAATTTTTTGTAAAAACCCCCAAAACTACTAATGTATGAACATGCTTTTCAATAACCTTATCATTTCTGCCTCAGAAAAAGGTTCTTGAAATTGTGTAAGTAACTAGATACCCAGAGACCTACACAAAGCCAATGTGATAGATGGAATTCTATTTCAAATACCTGTGTAAGGGGAGGAGAATGATCATCCTCTGGAGGTACTTATCTCACTCCTAACCATAGTGGAAACTTGGACTGGACATTGATTTTCAATCAGTGAAGTGTGGTGAGATGAATCTCACCATTAGGAACTATAGAAAATCACATCTTAGTTATGCATAGTAGAAATTTAATACTGATTCATCGATGCCAATAGATGTTGACATCTTGATACCTGGAAAGTCTACTGTTCTGGTTCAGCATGGTAAATAGCAAGATTTTATGGGAATATTTGAAAACCATAGACAGCTGTTAAAGAAGCACTAATGTATATGTGAGGTTTTCAGAACCATCCTTTACCTGAATTTCCTATTATCTACATTTATGCAGTTTCTCCACAGCTGTGTTCTGTTTCAGTCAGAGTTAATATGCCCAGCACAGAAAGACAGATCTTCCTCATGTGTTTCAGGGCAGTTCAGGGGTTTTTCTTTCTACCCTGCAATTTTTACATTTGTCTAATACATGAAATCTGGGAGTGGATAGGGATGCTTTTAGAGTTGCTAAATTTTTCATGAACGAGGATGTTCTCACAAATTGTGACTAAAAATGATGCCAGATGCAGAAAGCATTTCCAGTGTTGCAGACTGCAGGAAACAAAGGGCGCATTTGTACTTTGGTGCCGAAATCTTTGGATTAACTGCTGTGAGCTCATAAGATCAAAACATTCAGCTCAGCACTGAGTGCTGGGAGTAGCCTTGATCCCCAGATCAGTATTGTCATGTTCTAACTGTACTGTGGCTGACCTCCTGTTTAGCTAAACCGACTGATCGTGCTGATAAAACCACTCTGATTCTGCTCTGCCATAAATATAATAACCCAGTGTGTGGCTCTGGGGGCCCTAAGTTATATTGTCAAATAATGGCGACTGTTTGTATTTATGATACAGGTTTTACCTTTACCAATTCCTACAGAGTCACTCTAAAAAGGTTAAAAAAGGGAAGGCATCTGTGATTGCCTTGTCTAACTAACAATCTCTCTGTCGCACACTTTTTCCAACAATTTTGGTTGCGCTCCTTTCAGCCCATTCTGAGATGGAGGGACACCTCAGAGATTGGCAATTCTTACACGTTTTGTAAAGACTGATGGTTTCATTGAGCAAAAAAGACCCAATAAAATCTTCATTAGTTCTGCCTCTCACAAAATGCTTTGCTGAGTGAAGAGACCTTTAAAGAGAATTAGAGCCCTAATCTGTCATTTTGAACATCCTCGTTTTCCATTAAACAGAGCAATTTGCAAGATTAAATGCATAGGAATATCTTATTAGTCCTCATTATTTGGACTTTATCTGTTTCTGATTCCTAAAAGCTGATATAAAAATATACACCCTTTGTTTGCTTCACCAGTAAGTGGTCGTATTTCCTTCTAGTATATTCTAAAAATATTTATTCTTCCCAAAGTAGAATAAATAGGTCAACATTCACAATTCAAATCACAGTTCCTCTGGATTCAGATTCCAGCAAGGAAGGGCAGCGTGAGTGGCATTTTGCTCAAATCACTTTAATTATGTCACATATCACTGTCATTTCTTGTTGCTGAATTACTGTCAAATAAACCACCCTTATGATCAATTTAAGTGCCTCTTTTTTAGCCTTTGGAATACTTTCTGAAGGTGTTTCTCTGTGTTTTTACAGATTCCTGGATGGGTGAGAACTGCTTCTGATCTGATAGAAGACTCAGGCTCTCCAGATGCTCTCTCTCTCTTTGACCTGTGTTTGGAATATGGACAGGTAGGATCAGTGTCTCAGATCTCGCTATTTACTAATACACATTTTCTAATAAAGCTTTCCCCTGTGCACCTGGAGAAAACAGACTGGAGATGGCTTTCTGATTCTGCATCTTGTTTTACACTGGCCTTGGCCCCAGGATAGATCTGAATGAGCTAGGAGCTATTTAATTTTAAATAAATTAGCCTTTTTTATTAAATGGAAAAAAACCCAATGACGCTATTCCAGGTTTCTGCCTGAAACCTGGGAGGATAGTCAGATCAGAGGATAGTCAAGGAAGTTTCAGATCTGAAAGTCTGGCTTAGAAAAGTTGGAAGTGGTTCAGTTATTGAGGTGTGGTGGGGATTTATATAAGACTGAACTCTTCCCTCTGGGGACTATAATCCAATAGTGAGAAGCTTGCTGTGAAGCTTTTTTATTCATCATCTGATACTGCTAAGGTGAATGCATTGTGAATTGTACAGATTACTGCACTGTAAAATTTCTATAGAACTAAAATCTTAATGTGGTCAGATGATAAAGAGAGTAACAATACATAATCTATACCTTAGCATTAGGTATAAAGGATTCTGTCATCCTTTGTCATCCAAGCGTTCAACGAAGTACACCTGCTCCCTTACAACAATCTTCACTTTGGGGATGATTATTAGTTGACCAAGAAAAAAATTTTTATGAATCCAGACTAAGCTGCTAAAAGGAAGAAGAAGAGTCCATTATCTAATGGTGTTTCATAACGAGCTATCATAATGATGGCAATAGTAAGCATTTGGATATAATAGTCTGCAGGAGAGGAAGAGAGCCTAGCCAAACTATTTCAGAGAGTTCAGGATTCTTTTAATGCTGAACCTGACTCCTCTATACACAAGCTAAATCACAGTTTAAACTTGTTTTTTAAAGATTTAGTTAAATTTATAAAAATTTTGTATGGACATATCTATGTCAAATCAAGGGATTATAGACCAGTGTTCTTTGATACTAATTCTCTTGTGGAGTGGTAACTTTGTCAGTGAGGGCTGGAGCAAGCAGCAGAGACAGAAATGTTGAAAAATCAATTCTGCCATGAAAGAATTAGCATCAAAGGACCAGAGAAACTATGTAGGAGCGTTCTCCACTCTGTATTGAAAAAGAAGAGAGAATTTAATTCTTTGACAAGGCAATCTTCTCTTTTAATTTTTTTCTTCTTTTTTTTGGTGTGTGTTTCCATTAAGTACAACCATGGTACCATAAAACAGATTCAAGCAGTCTTCCCAAAGAACTCCCTCCAGATGCTTTTACTCTTAGTGCTTGCAATGCCACGTTCCAGTACATTCTTTAGTGATCTACAGATGAGCAGCTATAATTTGACTCTTTAAGAGGTACAAAAAGACCTGTTAGCAACCCTTCCCCAGCAACAGAAACAAAGGCTTTTCACTCTCCTTTCCCCCTCTAGGTTTATTGACCAATTAAAATTAGTTTTTTTTCTTTTTTTTTGCACTTTGTAGTTCTGATCTGTGCAATCCATGTTTGCAGCTCCTCATATCTCACTTTTAAAACATAAATGAGTCCTTATGCACTTTCAAGAGATGAAGTAATCCAAGGCAAAACATTCTGAGTTAATGAGAACTGATGTCTGAGGTTCTGTGTACCTGCTGTGCGTGCTGTTCTCCCTCATTTCTTCTCCTACTTTGAAGCCAAGGACAAGGTGGCCCATAGCACGCCAAGTCTGAGTGCTGGAATCTTATCAACCTGATTTTACCACTTAAATTATAGCACAAGAAGGATCAGAGCCGGGACACATTTTCCACCACTCAGTAAATGTGTGCCATGAATTATTAGTGTGGTCCCTGGCACTGCAAACACTGAGCTCCCACAGCACTCAGGAGCGTTAGTGCCTGCTTTAGTTCTGTGCAGGCCATGTCTGTGATTGACATGGAGGCCCAGAAGAGAAATCACGCCGTTTTTATTTCAGTGCAATCCATCTTTACTTTAAGAAACCCAGGGCATCCATGTCTGTATCACCCTTCACTCTCCCAAGCTGCTCTTGGAATGGAACCCATGGCAGGAAACACCTGGGATTAACAGAGGGGATGTGCTGGAGAGCCCCGAGCCTGAGCCTCAAGGTGGGCATTGGCTCAGGTATCTCTTTACTGGTAAATCCCATCCTGGGGTGTTTTGGGAAGAGTGTGGCCAGCAGGTCGAGTGAGGGGATCCTGCCCCCGGTGAGGCCACATCTGGAGTGCCCAGTCCTGGGCTCCTCAGTCCAAGAAAGACAAGGAGCTATTGGCGAGGGTCCAGCAGGGGCCACAAAGGTGATGAGGGGTCCGGAGCATCTCTTGTGAGGAGAGACTGTGGGAGCTGGGCCTGGTAAGTCTGGAGAGGAGAACACGTAGAGGAGATCTTTATGCACACCAATATCTCAAAAGTGGGTGCCAAGAGGATGTGCCCGACTCTTTTCTGTGGTACACAGTGACAGAACAAGGAGCAATGGCCATAAACTAAAACAAAAGGAGTTTCACCTCAACATGAGGGAGAACTTTATGCTGCAAGTGCCAGAGCACTGGAGCAGGCTGCCCAGTGAGGTCAAGAAGTCTCCCTGTCTGGAGACGTTCAAACCCCACCTGGACACGTTCCGATGCCACTTGCTCCNGAACCGAACCCAGCCGAGTTCACCCGAGCCCAGCCGGACCGAACCGAACCCAGCCGAGTTCACCCGAGCCCAGCCGGACCGAACCGAACCCAGCCGAGTTCACCCGGGCCCGCCCGCTTCTCCCGTTCCGATTGGTGGGTTTTGGCCTCGCAGCCGCTTTTCCGCCAATCAGCGCCCCGCGTCCGTTGCTAGGCGGCCGCTGGCGGCCGGGCGGGCCATGGCGGAGCGGTGGAGGGACGTGTGCGGGGTGCGCATCGCCCCGGCCGAGCTGCGCTTCACCGACGCGCTCCCGGGGAGCCGCTACCGCGCCGCGCTCACCGTGCAGAACCTGCGGGCAGGCACCTGCCACCTGCGGCTGCTGCCGCCACGCCAGCCCCAGGTGAGGGCCGGCCGGCCGGGATGGAGGCGGCGGGAGGTGCCCGCGGCCGCCTCTCTGCAAACAGCGGCCGCGCTCCGCGGCAACAGCGGCAGAACGAAGGGAACTCAGGTCTTCCCGGTTTTTTATTTTCCCGAAGCTGTGGGCAGTTTAGAGAGAGCTTCCTTCTTCCTGAAATCCGTAGTGTCAGTAGAAATAAACAGGCTTTCCTTACTACGTCGACCATTAACGGTTGGACTTGATGATGCTGGAGGTCTTTTCCAGCTTAAGTGGTTCTTTGATCAAGTCCCTTGTTGGCAGCAAATCCTGCTTTGCCTTCTTGGCTCTGCGCTCTCCAGAATTCATCCCGCAAGAAGCCCACGAGTTCCTCGTAGCTTCAGAGAACATTCTGTAAAAATGGCTCACTTTGCTGTGGTGTGAACACCAAGTCTGGGAAGTGACAGCTCTCTTACCTCATTTCTAAGTTGTATACTTTTAAGTTATCTGACTAGAATAGTCCCCTTGTGGTGCTTGCTTGCTGAGAGCTTTCTTAGAAAAGAAGAGGTTTGAGCATTCTTAGAAAAGAGGATGTTTGCAATCTTTTCTCAAGATAGCATGACTGCTATTAATAACATCTGATAAGTTCTGGAAAAGTCATTGCATTGCCGGGCGTTTTAAAGGCAAATGCATCTCTACAGTTCTAACCAGTTGAGCCCTTGTAACCTGTGTGGCTCCAGCAAAACCCTGCTGTGGTTAGTGGTTTATTGTTTGTAAATTATGTCAAAATTAGGATCGAAAGGTTGGGCTGAACTGGCATCAGGGGTTGAACAGAAGCTGATGTTGCTTTTTGTTCACAGCATCTTGAACTATGAATAATTCAGGGTAGTCATCAATATGATTTTCAGACAATTGAAGTACCTTGAATGATTTCACTATCTGAGTAGTGAGCCTTACTTTTTGAGGGCAGGAGTGGCAGCTTGATTCTTATTAAACTGTAGCTGAAGACTTTTGGCATGAGCAGGAAATTGTCAAGAATGCTTGATTTGGTAGGGCTGTGCTTATTCTGTCTTATTAGTTTTCAGCAGCCTTAGCAATTTTTCATGTGCTCCAGAAGTGGAAAGCCAGAGTCAATTTTAGAAAAGAGAAAAGGTTACTAAATCATAGCTTTGTGGTTTTTTCCTCTTTGATTATCTCTTGCCTTTTGCTGTGTACTTTTCTGCCATTGTACATGAGATGACCAAGATGACAGCTAGGGGACAAGATTCCACTTCACACCTGAGTTCCGGAAAGGTCTCTTGTGTTGCCTCTTCTCATTCCCAGACTTTGTGTTGCTGTCTGGGGTTATAAGGCTCTGAAGTGTATGAATCCTCTGGTGCATTACATGCATAGAGTGCAAGCACTGAAAAATAACCTTCCTTCAGCTGTCATAGTGCATGGCCAAGAAATGCCTTTCAAGGAATTAAGCTCATGAAGCAGTTTACCATAGGCTTCCTTGAATGTTCCTAGTACAAAATATTAATTTTGCCATGTATAAAATGAATATGTTTGGATGTTTAATTCTTTTTAGAGAACAGGTAGATTCTACACACCTCAGAATTAAGACATGGCAACTCTTTCAGTATCAAGCCCATGATCAGGATGTGCAGGATGTAACAAATGTCTTTTAGCTGAGTATTTATACTGAGAGGAGGGTTCTAAAGGAAGAGAAGGAGATGCTCAGGCAACAGAAACAGCAAGTAGTAAATTATGTTTGCATATTTAAAACTTAGAAATATTCTAAGAAAACTTAGAGAATACTGGGAAGGCTGTCTTTCAGAAATAAATAAATATTTAAACTGGACATAAAGAGCAGAAGCCCACTGTACATGGGGTAATGTGGATTTTAAGGAGACTGAACCACCAGAGGAGCTCTAGACTTTGCTATGAGGCTTTCCTAGGAATGTGGGAAATGCTGGATTTCCCTCTGTGTGCTAGTGGGTTACTTGTGTCTTCTGTTCAAGGAAAGGTGCAGGGGATGTTGGATTTAAACAGGTGCTTACTGACAACAAGTCCAGCATTATTATTATTATTTTTTTTTCTGAGAGAGGAAAGAGTGCTTTCCATCCTTCTGTTTTTTTTTTCTCTTTTCATTTGACCCCCAAGACTGGAGGTGCCCTGGGCCTTTCAGGTGGATTTTCAATGTGCAGTGAGACTTTCTGTTGCTGTCAGTGAGACCTAGAGGAAACTCTTACCTGTCTGCTTTTGTTGCTGCTTTGAACTGAGACTTAATCCTTGTTATTTTCTCAGTCCCTAAAAATATTCTTCACTGAGTAATAGCTGATTTAATTTTGTGTTGCTTCAGAAGGTTTTTTGCAACAGTAGGAAAAGCTGGAGCTCTCTTGGAAAGACTAGAAAATTTTGCTAATTCCTTTTGTCTTTCTCTTTTCCCATAAAAAGTCTGAACTTCAGTACATAGGGAGGTAAAATTATAAAATCCTGCGTATAAGTTCATGGTAAGTTTTAAATCAATCTTTGTATTCTTCTGAAAATAAACTACATGTATATCCTTCCTAATCTAGAAATGTGTAACAATTAAAAACTTTTTTTTTTTTTTTTAATTGCAGTTTAAATTGATTGTGGAAAATCCAGAACAACCCCTTGCGTCTGGACTTCAAGTTAAAGCTGTTGTGGAATATACTCCCAAGGGTGCAGAGGATCTTCAGGATAAACTAACTCTTTTAGTAGATGATGACGTAGTTCATATCCCCCTGCTTGGGTATGATATTCAAAAGCTCATGTGCTGCTGTTAATATTTGCAGTTTAATCTTGTGGACAGTTTACTTATGCATGTCAGTTATGGCTTTGTAATTAGTCTGTCAATTGCATGGAAAACAAATAGTAAGTTTTCTTACAAAAGCAAGTTTTTTTTTTTTTCACATCAGCAGGAGAGTAAGAAGTTCATTGGGGTGATGTCCCTCTGAGATCATAGAGAGTCTGAATTTTTAGTTTTGCCTTATTCTAACTTGGTTGTGATAATGTTGATAATTTTGAATGCTGTATTATTAGACAAGTCAACAACTACTCTTAATGTCTTCCCTTTGTACTGAATCACTGATATAAAAGATTTTACAGTAATTGTTCATAACAGTTGCAAATCTGGATTATAGTGAAACATTTGTTGCCTAATTCTAGAAATAGGGTGCATGTTTAAGAGCAATGTCACTTAGAAAATTTTTATTAGTATAGTATTGTGAAGGTAAAGCCACTTAGGATGAAAATGTTACTGGTGACTCCTTTCTAGAAAGGACTTGCAATAGATTAAGTATTTCAAATCTTCATGTTGAAGTGTCTTTTGTGGGGAAAATGTTGACAGGCTTTAATAATGATTTTTTTGTGTATTTGGAAAAACAAGTACACTTTATGATTTCTTTTAATCAGTGTTTTCCAAAATGTATTTTTGTCATGTAAAGGCAGTAAATTCCAGCTTTATAAAAAATCCCCAACCAGCAAACCAAAGCAAACAGATAAACCTCACACTGTATTGAAACACTAACCCCAAACCCTTTAACTTGACTACCTCCTTTTTGCATGGGTCTGTATCTATTAGAACATCTCATTGCATTTAGAATGTATGCTTATTTCTGTCCACTTGGGAAGAGAGATATTTGGATCTTGAGAGGAGAAATACTTTTGTTTCCTTTTTCCAGTAAAGCTTCTTGTAAGAATGTCTGGGTACTTGGAGAGTAAAATTTCTGCAATTGTTTTGAGTGTACTCTAACTTTGATAGATGATTCCTATTTTATGATTTTTTTTTTTTTTGTTTTTCTGCCACATGCTGCTGGTCTAGCATCTCTTTAAAGAATTTACTATGTTATTTTTTCACCTTAAAATAAATTATCAAGGAGAATTAAAACCAGTGTATTAAAATTCCCAACATCAAATTTCTGGTATTCCTTGATTCAGTTTTTTGCCTCTGTCCCTTCCTTTCCACTCACCTCCCCTTTATGCAGTAGAGTATTTGGGCAGGATCTATCTCACTCAACAAAGGATATTTATGTTCCTTCTCCATTAATTCTTCTGTGCTGCGTGTGACACAGGTCAGGAGATGGAATTGTTCCTGCATGTTCCTATTTTTGGCTAAGAGGAGATACACTGCTGTGCTGATGTAAAATTCTGATTGATTTGAAACACAGTTTATGTGAGATCACAGGTGTCATTGTATTAAAAACTGGAGTCTTTAAAATACGGGTTTCCTGAGGCATGATCTTTTCATTATGGCTAGAAAGTACCCAATACAGTGATTTCATCACACTGGCTGAGGCTCTTAAATAAATAATAGAAGTAGCTCTTGGCTGGTGTCATTACCCACTTCTGTCTGTTGTAATAAGTTTTGTTGAAGTTACATAAAGTATGTATCAAACACAAAACCGTAAGCTGGAATTGCTTCTTCTCTGCTTTTAGTTCAGGCAGCTTATAATGAATTATGGTGAATTATTTGGTCTTATTTTGTGATGCAACTAACTCAGGATAGTTTTATTTAGAGTACTGTAATGAAGTATTTAAAATGAAATAGAAATGTGTGCAGTCAATTTTGACGGCTTGTTTATAGCTATATTGTTTTAAAGTTAGAATAGTCAGTCATTAAACAGGTTGATAGATAAGTACCTCTCTTTTAGATCTTCCCTATGTATGCTGTAGTGCTGAAGTGAGTTGCTAAAACCTTGATAGGAGAACTAGAACAAAAGGAGAACTCTCTTCCACTGGAGTGCTTAATCAAATTTCTTTTAAAATGCCAAGGTATTTTCAAGTTTTGGGAAATACTATGTTGTCTTTTCTCTGCAGATTAATTCCGTACTGTGATCTGGAAATAGAGTCAGAGATGAATTTTGGTGAAATGATTGCAAACAATAAACTAGTTACTAAAGAGATTAATATTTCTAACAGTGGAACAACTTCAGGTAAATATTTAGTATGCATTGAATCATACAAATATTTTATTTTATTGGAAAACGTAATTTTATGCAAGTTAACACTTCAGTGACCAAGTAGCAATTAACTAAAATTTTGGGTTATTCAGATTGAGTATTGTAGCTGCAGGTGTTGTACATGTCCCACTGTTTATGTAACCAGTACTATGTTTCCACTTAGGAAAGAAAAAATACTTTAGAACTTTGAAAATTTTATGAGTTCTCTAGTTTTGAGTCCTATTTGAAAGATGTCAGAATAATAGTTGCTCATTGCCTTAGTGTGCCTAGCATAGACAGCAGCAAATCACGCCTGCTCTTGCTTTGTGCTTCTGTGATCCCCAGACCTGTCTCTTGAATAAACAACTACAGGTTCCCTGCACTTCCTGAGCTAAAGTCCTCTAGGATGGGAATTGAATTGTATTTGTTGCTAGAAGATAATGAGAGGCATTTTATCTTGCTGCTATAGCTTTTGAAATCCTGCGGCTTTTACAACAGGCACATCCTTAAATTTCTGTGAGTGACTATTCCAAGGAGAGTAAGAAACATGGATAAAGGAGCATAAGAATGCTTATATGATCCAAATAACCTGTCTGACTGCCTTTTGCCCTGGGAAAAGCTGCAGGCACCTTTTTCTAGAAGCAGTGTGGCAGCTGTGCTGAGTTTCAAACAACAAATTTAAGGCAGTTAATTATTTTGGTTCCTCATTTGTACAGCTGTTTGTTACATTACAGGCTATTTTTTTTTGCATTAGGCCAAGGTTGTGTGAACATTTGTCTCCTAGATTCTCATATGAAATATTGTACCAAGAGAAAATACATGATTATAGAAACACAGAGATGAGTAGCAATATTTAAAAAAAAAAAAAAAAATCAAATTTCTATCTAGATGAAGCAGATTTTAAATTTTTTGTTTTCCATGAAGCAAAAGGAGAAATTACTGGGGGTGTTCTTCCTGGCCAGTTCAACTTAAAGATGTAGTATGTAGTTTATATAATCATACATGCTAACTTATTACTTTGAGCAATTATGATTAGGTAAAGAAAATGAGATAACCTACAGTACATATGCATCTACGACTGATTTGCATGATTTTTTTTTCATACTGTGTAGGGAACTGTTTCTAGTTATAAACTCTGCTGCATAATACATGCAGGCGTCATGGTGAAGTTTTATAGGATCGGATGAAAATTAGAAAGAAGGTGATGGTTAGTAAAGGATGTCTTGAGGGCAGACAAGGGAAGAGCAGCTGAATCTGTGTTTCTGTGGGCTCCGTAAATCATAACACAGCCGGTCACAGTAACAGGCAGCACGTAAACTCTGTGAGCAGGAAGTGCTCTGTGCTGGCCTGAGCCTCAAGGATTGCATTTCACCTGTCATGCCATGCACTTAACAAATCCTTTGTTCCTGCTTCTGATCTCATATCAGAGATTATCTTTTATATGAAATTGAACAGTGCATTTTTTGTACATTTGAAACAATTTCTTTGTGTCTGTGATACAATGACAGATAATTAATGTTCTTGGTTAAATACAGGGTTTTTTCACATTTAAAAAAATATTTTTATAACCTAGAAATATTTACTGTTCTCTTCTGCAGTAACTTGTGTTGGCTACCGGCCAAATCATAGAAGCTGTTGTTACCTGCAATATACACTTAACTTTGTGGCTACTGTAGCTTCCTAGAGCTTTGTATATCTTGCTAACGTTATTTACAGCTGCTTTATGATATAGTCACTTTTGTTTGGAATGTGAGTACCTTTCCTGTTACAATCACATTTTGCAAAATGGAATTAGACATGTGGGTGTAATAATTAAAGAAAGTCTGGAAATAATGATCCACTCTCTCTTAGAAATAGCTTTTAAAAAGGTTAACTCTATGTTTCCTGTTTTCGTAGGAAAATATAGTGCTTGTGAACATCTGCATTATGTGTTGTGTAATTTCAAGTGTGTAACAGAAGCAAATAAATTTACAGCTTTATATTGTGTAGCATTCTGTTTATTGCTCTGGGTTTTTTTAGGTGTATTTAGAGTATCATATGATGGGGTTGTCCTGCTTAACATAAAACCTACCAGAGGAGTGGTAAAGCCAAAATCTGTAAGGAAGATTAAAGTGGATATCTGCACAGATGTACCCGGAGTCATCAAAGAAATGATGAAGTGAGTGTAAGACTGAAGGAGTATGGCTCTATAAATGCCATTTTTGTCTGTTATTAATTCTAGTCTTTACTATGAATGTTTATCTAAAAAAGTTAAATTCCTAAGTGTCAGTTGCTGTCTTTAATATTTAGTTTTATTAAATTAATTTGATTGTTATATTATTTCCACAGGAAAGTGATGCATAAATTGTATACCTGGGTGTGCTAATAAAAATCTTTCATAATTTGTTATGATCTGGGATGTTGGCACATTTCTCAGAATAAAACTAACCAGGAGCTTTTGTGTCTTTCACCTTTCTGCACATCCTGTGTTCCTTACTTTTCTTAGCTTCTGTAACTGCATGTTTTCTTTTAACTCTATGTGTTTCAGGAGTCTCAGAAACATTCTAGTGTTCTTTGGTGTATCTTACATTCACTGAATGGAATGTATTTGCAACACTGGAGTAGACTGCTTTTAAATGCATACCTTATAGAATGCTAGAATCCCAGGATGGTTTGGTTTGGAAGGGATCTTAAAATCCTGCATTTCCAGCCGCCCTGCTATGGGCAGGGGCTTTCTACCATACTGGGTTTCTCAGAGCCCCATCCAGCCTGTCCTTGAACACTTCCAGGGACAGGGAGTCCACAATCTCTCTGGGCAGTGTGGGAATGGGGTGTGGTTGGTTTGTTGGGTGTTTTTTTGGGGTTTGGTGTGGTTTTCTTTTTTTTTTTTTTTAGGTGAGTATGGAGGTTTCCTGTCTTATTTTAAATTATTTAGATATGCTTCAAGTTCAGTTCTTCCTGTTCTTGCTTTTGGTGGTAGCCTGTTGGAAAAGGAAATGAAATGACAGGAGAAAAATTCTTAGAATGACAGGCAAGGTGGTATCTGTGCTATTGCTTCACAGTTACAGCCTCCTTCATACTGTACTTTCTTTGGCTACTAAGTTTTAACTCTTTGGTTGCTATGTGTCCTGCTTTCTACTAAACTTCTGCTGTCCAGGCTGCCACCATTATTTTCTTCACCTCATCTTGGTAAATGGCTGCTGTTTCTTGCAGTCTAGTAGATAAGTTACCTATTCAGCTGAGAGAAACTCCACAGAGCTCAGATTTCATCCTACACCCATTTCCTGCCTTAAATTCTACATAATTCTGTCAATGAATTTGGTGTTTTTTAGTAGTTTATGTTACATTTGTTAGACTAAATGAAATGTTTTCTTATCAAGCCTTGCACAATTGTGTAAATATATATGTATACAGGTGTGCATATATGTGTTTAAACAAACAGGGTGATATTTAAAGTCTTGCAATAGGTATTTGACTTGGAGAAATAGTACAGTTTTCATGAAAACACCATGGTTATTTCCATTTACCATGTTGTCTAAACATTTACCTTCTATGTGCAAGCAAAATTATTGTCAGTGGAATCTTCTCTTCAAAAGCTGAGAGATAATATTTAGAGAGTTTGAGATCCTCTCCCAGATCCCTTGTGTAGTTATATGTGACTATTCAAAACAAAATTTTTTAAAAAATTTGTTTTGTTTTCAACTCAGAGGCTATTCATAAGGACAGATGATTCTGTTCGAAAAACAGGATGTATTACTGCTTGATTCTTTTGTTCATTAAGAACAAATATGCTTTGTTCCAGTAGAATTCTAAGATTAAAATTTAGTACGATGTCTATATGATCTGTTGGTCCTTTGTGGTATCATCAAGATCAAGCTCCCAGGCAGGAACAGCTGCAGTTCTTTCATGCTTATTTGGATGAACTTCTAGCTCTAGTTCCCTATGAGAAAATTAGGTATTATATGCTAAAAATGGTATTTAGGTACAAAGACTGTGAGGGATAAGATCAGTGTATGTTGTCTGTGGACACCTCCTGATTTTTTGCAGATGTGATTCCTGTCGTTTGAAACATTTAAAAAGAGCTAGAAACCAAACCAAACCCAAAACTCCACCATGTAATGTGTATTTTTTCCTGATTGGTGATATTCCTGTTAGGGCATTGTCAAGGACATGCTCACTGCCCTGCTCTCACCCATTTGTTTATCTGTGGAAAGCCAGTGATTTGAATGCTTGGACTGAGTCTTTTTTTTTTTTTGCACGGATTCTAATACAAAGTAAAGTAACCAAACTGATTATTTCTAACGCTTCTCTACATTACCTGTTGCTGCTTGCTACTCTTACTGGCAGGGTGGAGTTGGAAGGTCGTGGCTGCACTGAAGTATGGGTCAAAGGCGTTGTGGTTGAACAAGTTCTTAAAGTTCTTGGAGTGTCTTGTGGAAAAGTACTGAAATGCATTGACTTTGGACCTCTTTACTTTGGGACTTCAAAGACGGAAAAAATACATTTATACAATGAAAGCCCTGAGTGTATGGATTGGGTAGCAGTACTGGAAGACAATGCCATTGGAGGAGAGATGGTAAGAAACTGCTCTGGTTTTTATTTTAGTGGAAAACTTGTTTTCATTTCTGCTTTTGCATTTTTTTATTTCTCAACATTCATCTTCTAGTATTGTTCACTAGGTCGTACTACTTCCTGATCAATAGGCTTTCTGAAACTTCTGTCCAACCAACACATTTTTTATTTTAATTTAACTCTAGATTTGAGTTTTTCAATTATTATTTACTAGGAGTTATCAAAATATAATTTGAGTTCTAAGATATTAGTAATCTGTGGTTTCACTTGTTTTTCTCAGACAGTGAAATAATCTGAGAATCATGTTTAAAAAAGAATTCAAAACACTGACATGAAATAGATTTAAAAATTGGTTAATTAGCCAATTTAATTGTGCTGTGTAACTATGTGACTGCTATTTCTTGTGTTATGTCTTTCTATTTGTTGTACATGAAAATGTATGTGTAGGGAAAAAAAACAAACACCAAAGGGAAAGCAGAACAGGCTGAACTATTCCATATTTTGATTTTTTTTTTAGGGGACAGATCTTCAGGGCGGTACAGATGCTGTTTTACAAGACTTAAGCCTGAAAAATAAGGATGTAGATGTTTCCACCTTGATCGTGTGTGTTCCCAATCAAGGAACTTTGCTGCCTTATGAGAAATCTTTGATTACACTGTGCTTTAGTCCAGAGTGAGTGAGTGATACCAGTTAAATGCACGTACCCACACACACAAGTTGGTTGGTCTACACTATTCTGCAAGAGCTGTGTTAGGGAAAATAATTTTGAGTTAATATGTCTGAAAATTATTTCTGACTAACTTCTTACGTATTTATGTGCGTTAAAAGAAATTTCTTGATGTGATTCTGCAAATAAGAAAGCAAAGTCTGAAGTGTTTCTATGATTTTATGTTTTATAATACCCTAAGGGTGTATTTGGACCAAGACTTGCTTAAGATGGTTTTGTGAGAGTAAGAATTTTATTAGATTTTGTCATATATTAACCACCAAGAAAATGAAATATTTTGGAGAGCTGTCATCTCATTAAAAAAAAAAACCCACAACAACCCAAAACAAAAACCTAAACATAAAGAAACATTTCTTCTTGGATAAGGAAAAGGAAAAGCAAATGCTCTCTTGCCATTTTCCCTTACTTAAACTCTAAATACAGGTAGTTATTATGCATGTGATATTAGTTTAGAAAACTGTTGTAGACTGGAAAAGATGTCAAATTACCAGTATGATAGGCACACAGGTATTGTTGAGCTTAAATTTGTTACTATTTGCCTTTTCTGAAAGGAAGTATAAAGATCATTTGTTCAAGCTGTTACTGACAGCAAAGAAGGCAGACTGGATGTTCAAAAATATGTCTTGATTTTTTGTGGGTTGGGTTTGGAGGTTTATTTTTTTCCGATCTTTTAATTGAAGATTGTGGCTCTTACAGAAAATTTGAAAGAGATTTTGAAGTGAATGACGCATCACTGATTCAAGATTATGTCCTGTTTGTGAGATTTGAAACTGTTGGGAAGAGAGGTGGCTGTCTGCAGACCCTCAGCGGTGGTGCCACAGCAACCACAAGTATGTTAGAAATGTATAGTCACCATCAGAAGTGTATACTTGGATGATAAAACTGTATATTATGATTTTTTTAAACTTTTAAAAAATGTCTTGGTCGTCTTAATAGTTTTGCTGTAAATCTGCATTTGTTTGTTTATATCAACACAAATAAATTGACTGGCATCTTTAATGCTTCAGCATCAAAACTTCTTTGAACACTGACTAGAAAGGAGGGAATCGTGTGTCATGAATGAACACCTACAACTTAATTATAAATTTTAATAATTATAAATGCCAGTATTTGAAAGACATAAAACACCCTCAGCCATTTGCAAGTCAGTAACGCTTTTGTAATACCAGTTTTGTGCATTTTCAAGTGCATATTTGATCATCCTCAACTTCCTTACTGAGGGAATGCATTATCTAACAGGTATTATAAGTAAAGATCTCTGTGTTAGGTTTATAAAAACTGCATAATAAAACATACTGATTTGTGGTATTATTTTGTTTTTGTGACTGTACAACTACAGCATGACTCTTCTGTTAGTGAGATAATGGGTGTGAGAGGGGTTTTGTTTGTTTGCTTGTTTTTGTGTTTGTCTAATGCAGGGAGCCATTCTCGTCACGTGGACTTAGCTTTGATGGGTTCTGGGTTTCCTGTGATGTTAACTTTTAAGCCAGGAACAGTAATTAATTTTAAGGACTGTTATTTGGGTGAACAAACGGAAGTTGTGTGCACAATGAGAAATGAATCTGAGTTCCTTCCAGTAACGTTCAGCTTCCGCAAGACTGCGCACTTCAATATCTCTCCTGAAAGAGGAAAACTTAAAAAAAAATCTGAAAAGGTAACTCCCTCTTTCTCTTGGGTTATGCAACTGTGCAGATTATTTTACAGTGGTTAGCAGTGGAATATCTTGAAAGTAAACCAGAGGAGTTTCATTTCAGTAGCAATGACTTTTAATATCAGCCAAATATATTTTTTCTTATTTTGTACAGTCTCTTAATGTTCTTTCCTATACTCCAGGAAGCAACAAATATTATTTGAAATTTGGAAAAAAAATTGGAGTGCTAAGGCAAATTTACAAGGGATTTTCCCATCCGTATTTTTTTTTTAATTTTTACTGATTTGAGAAGTTTTATTTATACTCAAATATTTTTGCAGGATACTTTAAATTTGTTTCAGTAAATCACAAATATTCAAGTAAGATAACTTTTCTTTTAATGAAAGAAACTTTGCCGAATAATAAGTCAAATATGGAGGCATTTACAATTTCCCAAACCAGTAAGTCAGGGCACAAGACTTCTCTCAGAAGTGAACAAATGAGACTTTGTTGGGTTCTAATGTAACACATTTTTATGTTACCATATATTGCTAATTTTTGTGTTTCTGTTGGCGTGTTCTGTAATCCCGGTTTTGAACACCTGTCTTAGAGGTAAGTGTGGAGAGAAGTGACTCAGTGCCTCAGTTATATTAAGAATTACACAAAACTTGACTCTTTTCTGTCTCATAGATCTCATAATGAGTTTTCTTTTCCAGGAAGTGAAGATTTCATTTTCTCCACGTCAAATTGGAACATTTGAGATGAAGCAAATTATTGATATCATTGGTACAGGAGTAGATAAAAATAATGTAGATGTTTTGAAGACAAAATCCTTCCATCAAATATCTTTGACCTTACTTGGTGTGTGCAAATCTAAACGAAAAAGCATTATATTCACAATTAATCCTGGTAAGATGCTAAAAACAAGTGACAAGTGATAAAATGTTTTAAAAGCACATTTTTAGCATTTTAAAATAGATTTTTTTACTATTTTTAGTTTGCTTGTAAAAAGTAATATCTGTTTGTGGCTGGAGGGAATGCTCGATTGTACAATATATGTCCCATAAGACTACAAAACAATGGCTAAAATAATGGTACACCCTCCCATAATTTTATTGAAAATTGTACTATTAAAGTATAAATTTTCATCATATGATTATCTAACTTTTATAAGGTTCAGTTTCTGCAAGCGGTGCTGCTGCACAGTACTAAGATGTTTCAGGAATAAATTGAGAGATATGTAAAGCACAGGAAGAACTTAGGAAAGATAACAGGATGTTTTTTATTGATTCAAAGTTACTACTGCCAGATGAATTTGCCAGTTCATACAGCCTGCTGCGTGTCCTGTGTCCACTGACTCTTCCCATCCTGTGAAGCCTGTGCCATCATAAAGAATCTTTCAGGATATGCAATAATTAGCCTATAATTTGTTCCTTGCGTTCCAAATGTTTTCCACGAACAACCACTTTGCAGTAGATTTGACTAAGCTGGATTATAAATCAGTCATGGCAAACATGATTTTTTTCTGGCATCGAATGTGCTGCAGCCTCTGCAGCATCAGTACCGTGGCCTGACCTGGGCACTGGTGCATGTGGTGGCTGTGTGTAGATCAGGAGGGGAGCTTGAATTCTCTTTAGCTGCTGCCAGCTCAAAGATGTACTCCCTAACGAGAAACAGGAAGGCAATACCCATTTTTTTCATTGTGGGGAGGTAAAAAGAGGAAGTTACTGGAAAGTCATGATAGAATGCTCTTCTTTCCACAAATACCAGAATGGTTGGTAAGCCACTGGACATTTGTGCTGCTTTCAGGAAGGTATTTCCAATCCATGGCTATCAAGAATTGATGAGAAACTGAAATTTTGCAATTTCTTTGTTTTATTTTTGAAATCCAGAGCTCCTTCAATCTTCCTGCTTCAGACACACAATTAGAAGAAGAGAGTTTTTTGGATCAAAGATTTAATGTAGTATTCAAGGTTTTCAGGCTTTCTACATGCTCATGTCTACCATTTGCTCCATTAGTTACCATTCTTTTGCAGGTTTATAAAGAGATTATGAGAGATGTCTATGCTCTGTAGGTTACTCATACCTGTGTTTTGCTTTTAAGCTCCAGTGAAGTCTGGAGGAAAAATGATTTTGGTTTTTTTCAGATCCTTTTCTAGATGCTTCTGTATCTTCCTGTTGTCCTCTCCCAGTCTCTGTGGATGAGTATGTGTTCTTGTGTCTCTGTACTCAGGTGAAGGCAGGGGAGAGACGGGAATGAAGCTTTTTGCAAACTGTGCCTTTCTGGCCAGTGAAAGTTGTAATCAGTCCTATGATTTAGAAGATGGAAAGTAGTTTTTGATTTTTTTGTTGTTGTTTTGGTTTTTTTTTTTTTGCTAGACATTTTGGAGTAAAGTAAAGCTAAAGTGGGAAAAAAATGTATTTAATGATAACTTTTTTTGCAGGTGAAGGAGGAAAGGGCAGTTGAAGTATGGCCTTATTTCTGTCATAGTTTTTCTCTTTGATGTTCATGTGTTATGTGCTTTTCTGAAACTAGAGTGAAAAAGATCTGAGCTGTCTTTTTAGTTGTTATAGCTTGGGAGGTTTTGTCAAAATTCATGCCTGTGTTTGCAGCCCTTAAGACAAGCTTTAGGACACTGTGAACAGTGTTGTGACAGAGGCAGCTCTGAGTGTCTGATGATGTGTCTGTGCAAGACAAAGCATCGCAGCTGGACACAGCTGGTTTGAGCTCTGCTGTTTGTTTGTGTGATGCAGGCCAAGGGAAGCGGTTGGCTCTTAGCATGATGTGAATGCCTTCTTCCCTCTTGTCTGAAGAAAACTCGATGGGATGGGTGACTGACTGTTGTGCTGCTGGGCAGACCATTGTAAATTAGATATATTTTCTAATACTTAGAATTTTGTTTAGAAAAATATTAGTTTAAGTTTGTTTTACTTGAATTTTAAGGTCTAACACCCTTGGTTTCCAATGAAACTGGACAGTTTGTAGTTCGTGGCACAGGACATCTCAGTGATACAGCACCTGTGGCAATCCTTAAATCAACCCAAACACGAATTCATACTCACCGGAAAAACAGGAGTTGTAAGGATGACGCACTTATAGCTTTTCCTAATGATCGTGCAGCCAGCCTTAGGCCCAGTGAATGGAATAAAAAGTACAGGTAAAAATTATGTGAATCTAAGATTTTAAACCCACACATTTGTATGTATCATGTAGTAGATCAAGATTGGTTACTCATATGACAGTTTGCTGGGGTTTTTTCAGGCTGAAAGTGCTTTAAAAGCCATTGCATCATTGAGTCTTGTGCACATAAATTTCTTGAGTTTTCTTACATGAAACTTCAAATGTAGCTATTACACTTGTAAGATTTCATTTTTGTGGTTGCCTTTACAAAGTCAAATAGTAATAATTAGCTGTGATAAAAAGAATGTTTGGAATGAAATATATATGTATCAAAATCAATTATGTTTTCATTCTAACAAGGCCCAGAGTCATTCTACATGTGTAATGAAACTACAATTCTCTTTAAATATTTAGGACTATTTTCACAAAGACTGAGAGATATTATTACATAGACCCAGATTTTGCTTATACTGACTCTGAACGACTGTTAAGAGAAGAAAATAAGAAACGCTATATAGACTTCATTTCCAGTTTAAGACGGCGCCGTTTAGACAAAGAGGCTGCTAGGTAAGACTTGGTTTAAAGGGTAAATAAATACCTTAGGCTCATACACAAAATATGTGAATGTATGTGCAGAGTTAACTTGATGGCACCCATCATATACCTAAATTTGTCCCATGCCAAAATGCTTACGATCTTGGGACTTTCATTTATAATGCATTCAAAACCTGTTTTATTGGGCTATTTAGACATACAGAGATCATTTCCTGAGTGAAATGTAGGGATAGAGGCAGGACAGTTGAAATTAAGCTTAAAATGAACTCCAGATGTCAAGTTTTAAGAATACTTGGTTATGGTTAATAGGAAAAAACATAACATTGATTGTTTTGGATTCTCTTTATATAATAAATATGTATTTCCAGCTAGGATGTCTAGCTCACTCCAAGTGATGGATTCAATTATATATTTGGTGGACTGAAGCAGATACAATCCTTTAATCTTACTGGTCATCTAGTCTTACCTTACAGTAAAATCCAAAACAATAAAAGAATTTTCAAGGTATTTTCTGTGCTTGAGGGTTTTTTTTAAATAATTAAATATTCCTACTTAAAATATTAATGGTTTTGTTTAAAAATATTTAATAATTTAATGTGTAGATCATGGAATGCTCAAACTTTTAGATTTCCACATTCTTTTTTTTTTCCTTCCCTGTAGGCAGTTTTATATTTATAACAATCCTGTGAGCATAGGCATTAAACCAGCTGAAGGTCTTAAGTCACCAGACATCTCAATCGCAGATGTTCCCAAGGAGAAGCAACAGCAAAAAATGCTTCCTTTAGATGACAATTGCATGTTAACGAGTCGAAAATTGGCAGCAATTGTTTCTAAATCTACCAACAAAGGAGTAAGTTAAATACTTGAGTAGTATGTGAGCATAATGTGTTTACCATGTTAAAAAAGCATAGGAATTTTGATCCTGCTCTGAGAAAGCGTCTTGTGCTTATCACAGGTTTGGAGCTGGCTTAGTCCTATGCCATCTTCTACCCAGGAGAAGGAAGATTGTAGTCTAACTTTAACACACAAGCAGCTTCATCAAATATTCATTGGTAAGATTTTTAATTTGGTTGCTAAATGCATATAGTTGTTATAAAAGCACTTATTTATAGTAACACAATTTGTGATTATAATTGTTCACCCTAAACAGAAAACAGTATAATTTGCTAGGCAGCTTGATATCTACAGCAGTGTTTCACTAAAGCTTTGTAATTCTGAGCAAATACTGAGATATGATTAGGTATGAACATGTAAGAGAAGAGTTTCCTCTGAAGACTGCTCATACCACAACCTCTTACAGAGGAATCACCACAGCATAGTGTGAGAGTTGCTCATACCCTTAGGCCTTGTTATTGGATAGTACCTGGACCAGCATTAATATCGGCAAGACTCGTGGGCATGCTCAGAATGTTTCTGGGAATTAACAGGAGAGATTGATGCCCCCAAAAACTAAAACTTCAGGATTCTCCATCAAAATAATTCCACGGTAATGCTCTGTAATGGGGAGTTACACCTTCTAAAATCTCTAAGTGACTTATTAACAACACTTGATACTACTAAAGGTCTATTTTAAGGTCAGCTTTTCTTCAGTAAAATTTTTTAGCCAAAAAAAAAAAGAGAATTTTCAATACTTCCTGGGCTTTTTTAAAAATTTTTGGTCAAGGTAGAACTTGAATAGTGTAGCTGTGTAAACCGATATACTTGGGGAAAGGTAGAACAAGTAAAAGTAATAATACGAAAAGTTCTGAGAGTTTTGTAAGATGTTTGATTAGCACTATGAGCACTCAAGTTGATAGGCCAGCCTAAAAACTAGTGATAGCAGTAAACTAGGTAGTGAAGTAATTCCGTGACCATCAAATGACATGAATTATTAAACCAAATGGTCACACATCAGGGAGCAAACCAACAGGTTGCATACATATAATTTCAGTGAATTGTTGGTAATTTATCCTTTTAAATATCTGCTTAACAAAAGAAGTGTTTATGGTTATTAATAGACCTGTTGGTAGTGAGCACATTGATTTCTG
Organism: Cnemophilus loriae; assembly: GCA_013397755.1. NCBI lineage: Eukaryota > Metazoa > Chordata > Aves > Passeriformes > Corvidae > Cnemophilus > Cnemophilus loriae. The sequence goes on from VZTF01002689.1 coordinate 344,046, forward strand.
ATTTTCACAGATGACTGAAACAAGCGCAATTAAAAAATAAATGTTGCTGGCTTTTGACTTGTATTACTGAAAACATTCACAGAACATTGATGATAACTTCCACATTTTAGTGAGAATTTGTTCCACTACAGGATATTTGTAGCTTACTAAGTTTGTAATTTGAAGAACTAAAATGTTTTGATCATAGTATTTTAGTAGTTATGTTTCCTTACATTAGCTTTTACCTTTTAATGTTGAGGATCTTATTTCTTATATATTTCAGGTCCTTCTACTATAGATTTTGGTGATGTTTGTGTGTATTCTACAACAACCAAAGAACTGCACATCATCAATAATTTGTCAGTTCATATATGGATACAAATTGAGATTGAAGTTGCGGAATTGCAGGAGACGTCTCCGTTGTCTCAGGTGGTGCCTCCTCTTACGAAAACTCATATTCCAGTTGTGTTTGAGACAAGCACTGCTGGAATGTTTAAAAGGTGAGGCTTTTTATATTTGTCTTGATTTACACATTTTTTTGGCAGTAGCAAAATTTTTAAAAAAACATCACTTGGCTGATTCTAAAGTGCAGTCATGATAATTGTTAATGGTGTACACTCATTTATGGTGACATTGCACTAATCAATGCAGTTTTAATTTTCCTAGTACAGTACTGTTTCTTGTTTTTTTTTTTTTTTAAACCATAAACAAAAGTCTGTCCTGTGAAAAGCCTTATATAGCTAGAGGTGCATCAGGGAAAAAAAGTTAGCCATTATGGTGTATCTGCTAAGAGAAATTTTTATGGAAAATACCATTCTCTTTCCAGCCTATCATTGCATCACTTGCATCCATGCTCTGATCTTTTGATGCAGCTTATGGGAAAATGTATAGGCAAACTGTTTTCTCGCCTGCTGGTATGAACTCTCTCTTTTCTTGTGTTGTTAAAATGACTATGTGAGGTTGATCATCCTTTAGGACTTCTTACATAATTTAAGTAGTATGCAAAACAATTGCAAACTTTTCTCTTGTCAGTCTTAACTGTGTATTCACGCTCACTTGTTAAGTATTTTCTTGCTCGTGGTTGTATTTCACGTAAATTTTACTCTGACTGCAACATAATAAATGCATAAAGATATTGAGAAATATATATTTTTATGTTACAGCTCTTTCAGTTACAAAATAAACAACCAACACCTTGGACATGTGCTGGTAGTTGCACATGCAATGCCTATTGAACTTCAGCTGTCTACAAGGGAACTGATTTTGAGTCCTGTTCCTGGCTGCCTAGCAGGGACAGAGTTTAGAAGAACTGTCAGGGTATGCAATCCCAGAAACCATCCTGCTGGCTTTACGTGGAGACCTGTAACTGGAGATAGAAAATCTGCATTTACTATAAAGCCAACCAGAGGTATGCTACAAATACAGTGTGTGTATGTCTCTTGTATGTCAACAGTGTTAAATAAGACAAACATTTAGCTGATGCTATAAACGATATTTTTAGATTTTTGTCAATATCAGTGTGTTCCAAAAGCAGTATCAGGTCACAGCTTAGCACCACAGCAGCATTCTGTGTGTAAGCCCTGTCCTGAATGCACGCTCAGTCCAGCTCCCTGCTTCCATGCCCAGCCAGCAGTGCTTGTGTAAACATTTTTCTCAGCACAGATTGCTGACATTTCAAGAGTGGGGCAGCGATATCATACAGCTCATCAGGATAGGAAATCTTCCAAAAGCACAGAATGAAGCTGCTAAAAAGTTGATGAAGGTTGAGTAACATAAATGGAATTCAATCTGGGATTAGCTTGCATTTGTGTTATGGATCAGTATTTTTTAGATGTGTGTGGAGCTTTTACCTTCTTTCCTTTGAAAAGAAGTATTCTGAAGGGGTATGTTGGAGCTCCATTATTAAAAAGCTAACTGTATTGGATTTGGTGTGCTCTGATTCTTGAGAAAAGATATTTCTGCTAATACAAATTCAGACTCAATTGCAAGCAAAACAGTGTATATGATTTTTCCCCAAGTTGCTATTCTGCAAGCAGGGTAGTCTGTTCTTTTATTTTTGTCTTCAGTGTTGACTAGTAGAGCAATTCATGGCTAAAAATACCAGTAAACTCTGAGTATGTTTTACTGCAGGATACTAATAAATAGATTGTGCAATGGTCATGAGAATCCAAGACCTGATTGTACTTAATTCATCAGATTGTTCAGCACCTAAGAAATGTAGGCTTACATTCAGTAACAGAAGGTCATTTCAGTTTTATGTGCCTATGTTATTTCTAATTATACAATGTAATTTGACAATTGTACGTGTATGCTATAACGTCTAAATTATGTACATGTATTTAGGGTTTGTGGAGGCCTATAGTGATGTGGAGTGTGAAGTTGTTTGGCGTCCAGGGTTCAACACTCCAGAAACAGGACAGTTCACCTTGTGTGTGCGCAAAGGAAATTCAATTAACTTGAAATGTTTTGCAAAGGTAACAATTCATGCAGCAGCTTTAGAGACGAAAAATGTGTGGAATTTTTAAACAAGTAATACCTTAAATATATTTCTATTATCACCTATTTTTGTATTAAAATATTATAATTTCATGTAGCTTTTACTTAACATGTGTAACTAAAGAATTTGCGCCAAAGACATGATGGAGAAGGCGAGGCAAAGACAATGTACCTTTTCTTTTGCTTTTGATGGTACTCTTCCTTTGGCATCACAGCTTAGTGGTCCTTATCTATTATGGGGTAGTTACTGTGCTTGGCTTGCCTTGTTTGACTAAACAAAGGTTGAGAGGTGGTAGAACAGTTTTTTAGATATATATTATTTATTAAAGGGATAAAAATCTAGGTGTGTGTGGGAAGGTGTGTTTCAGAGTTTCAGGGTAACAACAGACTAATTTTGTGTTGATATTTGAGAAGCAAAGTTCTGGGTAGTCTTCTAAACAGTGACAGTCAGCTTTGGCTAGTTATTTGTTGTCTTACATTGCATACCAGGGAGTATGAAGAAGAAAGACTTTTCTTTTTTTATTTTTTTTTTTTTTACTCTATTCTACTGGCTACATGTTCTAGAACTTTTATTGGGAGCCAAGAAAACTTTTGCCTTTCTTTTGAGCCTGGTTTTGGTTTTGGTTTTTTTTCCCAGTAGCTACCTTTTTTTTTTACTTCCTCTTCTTTTGAAGTCTTGGAAGTTTGCCATATGTAAACCAGGATGTGTGTAAATTAGAATATTTGCATTTCTACTGCTATTAATATCTTTGAAATATCTTGTCCTGATCACACATTTGGAGTTAATGGAGTTTGTGCTGTTAAATTAAATTTAACTAAAATATTTTTATTGGTCTTGAAATTAGTCCAGAAATGTCTGTAGGGATTGAGTGTGTTCAATTTGAATCTAGGTAAGTTCAGTACATTGAGTAAATCTTGTCTCACATTTAAGCTGTGTTTTTCTAATTGAATACTTCCAATTTATGTATTTGCACAACTACATTAGCTCATTATGTAATAAAAAAATTAGGCTGAATTATTTATTTTTACTTAGGAATATGTTATATGGCTTGCTTGTTTTAGCTCTCTCTTTTTTTTTTTTTTTTTTAATAGCTTGGTACTACTAGAGTTCAGTTTACGACTCAAAGTATATCCTTCATTCATAGTCCAATTGGTTTCACTACTTGCAAGACAGCCACTATTCAAAACACAGGATACAACCATGCATACTTCCGAGTAAGAGAAAATTATTTCTAGCACACTGAATTCCTTGGGTTGGGGAGCAGAAGGGAGTTAATTTTACCAGATCATGTTATGGTTTTGTGTTTTCGGTTATTAAATATGCACCTATTTAGGTTTGTGATGTTTTCTGGAGAAACAAGATTGATGTGAATAGGAATTCTGTCCCTCTGTCAAATTTGCACTGATGGGTAGACGGGCCAACAGACAAGCAAAGTGGTGATGGAAATGATTCTGGCAGTTTTCTGTGAGCCAGGGGTGAGGGTAGAACCCCATACTAGGGTACCCTATGGAAAAGCATTTTTTGGATGTTTTCCTGCATTGAGAGACAGAGCAAACTGGCTGATCATCCTGCCCGTGCTGCCCAGTCAGTGCGTGCAGGGACCCAGAGCTGTCACAGCACATGTGATGACTTTGCTAAACCAGCATCCAGGGGCAAGAGCGGCTGTGCAATGAATTGGAGAAGGGACAAGATGGATGCCAGAGTGGTTAAAGACATAATACACAAATTAGTAGGGAACCTAACCTCTTTAGTTTTGCTGATCACAGGATAATTGCTGTATTTAGTGAAGGAAAATAATTTTCATTAAAACCCTCAGAGGTTTTGTTACTGCATTATTATGGTACTGAGAAACATGTTTAATTTATTTTGATTTGTACCATATTTCTGTTTTTATCAACTGAGCATTGAATAACAAGTAGTACCATAGTCTTGGCAGATGGGCCTGAAAGAATAAAATCAGTATAATCAGTAACACAAACAAACATACTCAGCCTTTTTAGTCTCCAGAATAACTCTTAAGCCAAGACATTGCTAGTTGGTCTTGGTCATTATCACTTGTGTAACTATACTTGAAAAAGCTATCTGTTTGGAGTGCATTAGAAGAGAAAAAAAAACCTTTTTTGTCTTTGCTAACTGTGGGTAAACTGAGTATTTACTTCGAATATTGTTACTGGGCTATACACAGTAGGGGTTCTGTGTCCCATCTTACTGTGAATGTCAAAAAAGAAGTGATGAATTGATTTGTCACTGAAAAAAATGTTTTGTAGAATATTTTGAAGACTTGCTAGATAGCAAGTCTTAATGTTGATAACTTAATGAAAACAACCCAAAAGCCAGAACTCCAAGTTTCCAATTGGTGGCAAAAATTATTTCGTAGTAGAAACTGACAGTTATGTTTAGAAATCTGGTACTTTATTTTGTTTACTTGCATTTTTCCCCAAACTTGTAAGTCCAAGTTAGCATTATATGCTATGAAGCATAGCATGAAGGTTCTCCTTGTAAGAATATAAAGTCTTTATGATAGATATATTGGTATAAATAAAACAACAACAACCAAAACAAATGAATGCAAACACCTTTTTCAGTATGTTTCTTGTTCGTATTTGGAAAGGTTCTCGACTCAAACCCACTGCCTGGAATGAAAATTACCCCATCTGAAGGAGTGATACCTGTGGGAGGCCTTGCTGATCTCGAAATCTCTTTCACTCCAAAGGCGCACATGAGTTTTGATAAAAAAGTAGAGGTATTCAAAACTAGAAGAACTTTGTCTTTTGAGTGGTATCCTGGGTGTTTATGTGTGTATGTTCATGCATCTTTTGGATTTTCTTTCCAGTGTTCTAATGCTTTTTAAGAATAAGGTTTTCTTGCAGCAGATCGTTACTGCTGTAACCTATTCTGTTTTTTTTTTTGTCTCAGTCCTGCTCAGAAGTATCAAAGCAGCCTCTCAGTTTGAGCTGATTCATATTATACAACTGACAAGCTGTTGGAAGTAATGTGTGATTGTTCTTTACGGGATAATATAGACATACCTGCACTTTTTGTAATCTGTAGAGAGGCAGGATTGGAATAGTCTAATGTCTTTAATTTCTTGACTTCTTTTTTTGGTTTTCTGAGAGATGGCTCTACTAATAGATTTGCTTTGATAGTAGGTGTGCAACAAATATGTAACATATTTTGTTTTCTGCATGCCTGCTTCCTTACGTAGGTGAGATTGGGAAAAAGGATGCTATTGAGGGCCTGAACTTTGCTGCCATTTCTGCCTCTGATCTTAGATTCACCGTCTTCTGGGGCTGCATGTATTATGCTTGTTAAACCCAGTATTAATTTATTTTTCCCGTTTTTACAACAGATTTAATATTCCCCAGAACAATAGTGTTTGCCTTGTACCAGCACCTCTGTCAAGCAGTGTGTGTTGTGATACACATTCTAATTCTCACAGCTGTTGAATACAGAGTTTTCCTGCTGGAAAAAAATTTCTCATTCTAGTAATACAGCCTCCTGCAACTTTATTTTTGTCTGCAGAAGAGAGGAAGACTGGTCTTCCTTACAACTTTGGGTTGTGTGGGTTTTTTTTGTTTGTTTGTTTGGTTGGTTTTGGTTTTGTTCTGTATTTTTAATTAACAGCTGTATCTATCTAGCTGTATCTGTCCCAGATGTGGTATGCCACAAAGGCATGATCTGAAGCCACGTGTCACTGTAATCTGTATATATATGTTCTAGAAACTGAAGGCATTTACCTTCTCTCTTCATATTTCCACAGCAAAAATGCATTATATTATAAGGGCAGAGTTATTTTCATATTTTCATTGCAATTTATGCTGACTGTCTCTCTTTGCTCTGTATGTGTGGGGTAAGGTTGGTTTGGTTTTTTTGTGTTAAACTTTTTTTTTGTGTAATTATGACAGATTTGGTGAGCTAGTTATGTTAAAATGACCTTGTCCACAGTCTCAGTGTTGTCCATTCACTTAGGTAGCAGTGAGGAATGCAGCAGAACTCACGCTTAGGATTGGTGGATTTTCAGAGATCGCTGAAATAGGCATTGATGTGGTAAGTGTGCAGAAATTGTAGCAATTGGTAAGATTGATTAAATATTTTGCTTTGTCTAGATGTCAAAGTGGCTCCTCTCTACTTCGTATTTTTCATTTCTTCCTAAACTAACTTCCCAAGAAAGTTATCAAAGAGATGAACTTAGGAAGAGATATTAAAACCCAAACGTACGTATAACAGTTGCACTAAATGATAGCTGACAGCTTTAGCTTTTGAACTTGACGATCTGGAATAAGTATGTTAAAAGGGAGAGGATTTCTTAAGGTAGTTATAGCAGAAAATGCAATAAAGGGAAAAGTAAGTCACTGATCTGTTTACTGAATAATAAAAACTTCTGATGGTGTAACTGGACTTGATATTAAGTTCTAAACTCTTCTGTTTTGTGTCCTGGAAAGATTTTAAAGATAAGGGTTATGTGAGACTATTGATTAACCAATACTGTTATTGTGTTATGAACTGTGAATCTTGCACAATTATATTTTTTCACATTATATTTGATTATAAACTTGACTTCACAGTGCTTTGACCCATTTTTTTTTTCTTTAAACTTACAGAGACTTTTTCAATATGATGGTGTTTATGTTGGCGCTACAAAATCAATTCCATTTTTGCTACAGAACAAAGGACAATCGTGTACCAGAGTGGAGTTTGATTTTTCTAAGTACAGGGATTTTAAATTGAATGCTGAAGACAATTCAGGTATTTGCTTTTGCTGTATCAGGATTTTCATTAAATAAAGAATGAATAATGCAGAGAGAAAATCTGTCAGACCATTTCTGGTAGCCAAATTTTCTGATATAAGAAAATTTATATTGAGCAACACATTAAAAATAATTGCTTTAGGTTAAGAGGAGACATTTTGGTTTGCCAATAAGATGACATTTGACAAAAATAAGTATTTGCAAAATGTCAGGTTGCCTGTAGAATTTTTTTCCCCAATTTGTCCCCCCCATAGCTGCTAAGGTATAATAAAAAAGTTTGAATAGCCTCTCACCAGTTAAAATAAAATATTGAAAAACCCAAACAAACAAAGCCAAACAATGGTATTAATTTCCTATACGTGAACTCATACCCACTTTTTGACAGTGTTTACCCTTTGGTTAATTCATCACCAGTACAAGGGTTCAGACTTTTCTTTTTCCTGAAGGGACAGGGTGTCTGCAGGTTAATGGCAGGGCCTCTGTTCTGCATGAATGCCCAGCTCAGGATCTTATTGGGGCAGTAGTGGAATTGTATTCTTTTTTGCTTGGTAGAACTAGTGCAGATTCTTATCCTGCACGTTGTTGCTCATGGCTTTCCTACTTCAGTCATGGCATGTGCTTGGATGTTCCAACATCATTATTCACAAGAGAGTTTTGCAGGGACAAGAGGCCTTATAAGCAAAGCTGTAAACTCAGGAAATCAAGACTCTTTCTTTTGCAAGACAGTATTATAAAATTTATTTGTATCTTTATGTTGAACTATATGTGGATGGTGCAAAAAAATGATCTCCCAAAATCAGCGGGGTTTTCTTACCATGTGGTGCACTTAAAAGTCATCTTAACTTGGAAAAGAACTGTAAGGCTCTTTACAGCAGGCAAGCAGCCAGTGTGGGATCAGACTCATTGCACATGTTCTCTGGATCAGAGTTTGTGCTTGAAACCAGTCATGTGACATCCAGTCAGGTTCAGTACTCAAATGGTGAATACTGGATGAATGCTCATCCTGGTGTTCCATGATGGATACAGATTTTGGAGGAACGTTATCTTGGTTGCTAACCTGTGCTTCTGCCAGTGCCTTAAAGCTGAACATGCAAGTCTGAAAAATGAAGCAAGCCTTATTGGTAAATCTCTGAAATGTAGATTATGCCTAAAAGTAATTTAAAATAAAAACAGCTTCAGTCAACTATTTTTATCCTTGTGGTAATAGTTCATTATGTAGTTAACTATTGTAGCCTAACACTTTTATTCAAAGGTAAATGACAATGTTCTTTTGGGTTTTTTTTTGTCTGAAATATTGTGTTCTCCCAAATGAATAACTTCCATGAAAATTGCTGGTGATTAATACTGCCCAAAATTACCTTCAGGATCCTTATGAGAGATAAGTTCCATTGTAACTTTGTGAGAAATGCTTACTATGCAAATATATACTTTATGCTGGAAATCACTTTGAAATACTGCAACTATTATAGAGTTGATATTTCATGCAATAACATCTGTAATTTGATTTTGAAATTTGTTTGGCAGTGATTGACTGTTCTCCTTCAAACCCTGATTTGTATTCGGTTAACTTAGAGGAAGGGTCGTCTCTGCAATGCTTCTTGATCTTGACGCCAAAAAAGGTAGGCTTATGGAACAGTGGTGATAAAGTTAATTAAAATCATGCTCTGTGATATTTCTGTGGTGGAAGAATAGAAACTGTAGATGAACATTTTAGTGTGTGCAATAGTTTTGTAATTAGTAATCCAATTCTTAAGAAAACAAGTTCTGAAATAACCTCTATATAACTTTAAATGTTTGCATACACAAAGAAAACACACTTTCTCAATGGATTAAAAATGGTGTAAACTAACACTGAAATGTCCTACCACACATTCATTAAATCTTTCAACAAACCAGCAGCCTCCTCCTTTTTGCAGCTGTTCTTGCCTGAATTCCCAGATGACCAAGAAACTGCAGAAGTAGATGAGTTTTATGTGTCATGAAGATTGGCAAAGTTGCTTTCTGGTTGAGCTATTTGAGACAAAAAAAATTGAAGATATGAGAGTTTAAGTTAGTTTTACATCTGAAAATTAGCATTTTATTGGCAGTAACTGTCAATAGAGAGTGTTCTAATGAATTTTAAATCCAACCCCATGGAAAAATGCTTTGGAAATTGAAGGTTTGGGGTTTCCACGTATTTGGAGAACAATGAACTCCAAGAAAACTTAGTCTTTGAAGTCATGAACCAGCTTCAGAACAAGCAGCTGAAGATCACTTCTACAGCATATAAACCCGTTGCATCATCTGTGCTTTTACCTTAGAAATGAATAACAGAGATTATGCATCTTGGAAGGGTCAGGAGTATTCTTTTTCCACCACCACCCACCTCCCACCCTTGCCTTCCCAGCAGTATAAAATAGAATTCCTTTGTTCAAAGCATCATTCAAATAGTATTTGCATATTACAGGCTGTGTCTGGTAACGTGAGTTTCTTCTGTGTACACATAGAAGCTGTTGGAGTGAGTTTATAGTATATACACTACTCTGAAATGATTTTTCCTGACAGAATATGAGTCAATAGATTCATGAAAAATTCCTTCTGTAGTATGGCAGGCCTTAAGGGGAAAGGAATAGTTCTCATATCTTTTAAAGTATCTTGACACTTCTAATGCAGCACTCATAAGCAAGGTGGTCAGAATTAGACTGGATACAGTGTCAGGAAAGTATGAAATTGTTTGCAAAATGGTACCTACAGAATATCATGAGTGACCTGTAATCAAACTGGAGAGAAACTCAGCAAAGGAAAATGCTGGCATTTTCCTGTAAGTAGGAAGGGTCAATAATGGGAATACAGGAGTAGATAATGCTCTTGGAGTAATCTGTGTGTATGGCATTGCAGGCCACAAGCTGAACAAGAATTAAGAGCAGAGACTTACCATACCAATAGGAATAATATTAAAAAAGCAAGTCAAATAATTATTCTAATCAGGGCTGATAACACTTCAACTGCACACTTTTCCCGTGTGGGATGCCATGCTTGAAGAAAGAAGTGGGACAACTCCACTTGGGAAGAAAGTCCAAAAGAAAGCAGAGGAAAAGAGCAGAACTCTATTTCCCATTGTGACATTTGAGGTCTATTCCTATTTCCCTTCCTTATCAAGTTGCAGGAGGGAATAAAAGTAGAAATATTGCTACTGACACTGCTGTAAATTGAAGTGACTAACAAAATTAATATTTCTGAAGAATGCTGAAATAGTAGCTTGCTCTGTATGTTTAACTTAGCTTGTCACCTGAACATAATGTTCAGTATTGCTGTTCATTATTGATGAGCATGTCCAACTGTCATTTGATGCTGGTGTACATTGGCTTAACTGAAGATAAGGTTATGCCAGTTGGAAGTCTTCTTTAATTGTGATATAAATTTGGAAAAACTGTAATTCTTACATTTGACTGGATCTATTTTGTAGTGGCTCTTCTCAGAAAAGCCCAACTAAACAACTGAACAAAAAACCTCAGCAAATAAAAAAAAGGCTGGAGAATATATTGCATCTATTGATTACAGATTTTATTTTACTATTTTCTGATGTCATCCTTTTTCAGTTTTTCAGACTCTAAGTGTTTTTCAAGTCTTAAGAATAATTTTTGGCAAACAGAACTAACTTCCTTCAGAACTAAGGAAATAAAATCTTCAAAAAGGAAATTTTCCTTGAGCCCCTTATACCTCATAGCCAGTTAATGGGTGTTGCTTTAATTGAATGTCTTTACTTCAGTTTCCCTTCTCCCCATGTGCTCAGAGTCCTTCTGTCTCCCTTTGCCCTTGGTGCTGGGTGAGCTGGGTGCAGCCAGTGCTGCCCTTTTGCTCCCAGTGTGTTCCTGCCTGTCAGGAGCAGCTCGTTGCTGGGCAAGACATGCCCAAGGACCCTCCCAGCTTCCAGCTCACTGGTACTCACATGTGAGCATCCCTGGGCTGGTGCAGCAGCCAAGGCTGGCCCCAAGAGCACTGACTGATGTTAAATGAAGCTGCCCAGTATGGCATGACTACAGGCAGCATCTGGACGTATGTGTAGCCCCCAGGACGTTTTTCTTTCATTTAACTCCTGCAAAGCAGGGTACTAATTAAAAGCATAGTTCTGTTAAGAGAATAGTCCAGATACCAGTGTCTCTTATTGTGATCAGAAACTCTCAGTAGTTATGGATTGTTAAAACGTTTCCCTTTGGATCTGAGCTGTTAATTATTATACCTCATCTATATTCCCCATTTTCTCACCAGATTGCTTTCCTGATTTTCCAGTTCTGAGAAAAACCAACCCCAAGCCTCTAATCTCTGTATGTTGAGCTTTCGCTATTCAGGTTTCACGGTTGCAAGTGCTATTTCCTGCCTCTCTGCACTTGAACAGCTGTTCCTCTAATCTCATCTCTGGTTTTTTGACAACTGCTCTTCCCCAGTGTACCTCCCAGCTGCTACAAACCTTCTGTATCCCATCAGGTCACATTCTTGTCTGTCTGCCTTCTGGTTTTACTAGAACTTCCTGCTGTTGTAGTCATTACTGACAACACTACCCTGTAAACCAACAAATCCCCACTTTACAGATGTTTTCTTTAACAAAGTGGATACTAGGACTAAGGAAAAGTAAAAATAATTCAGGAGCACTGCTGAAAACATAAAAAAAGCATGAAATTATTTTATTGTACTTAAATTTATTAAAGCTACTTGAATTATTAATGTAAGGTTCCAAGTAATTTAGTCTTGAATGCAATCTTGAATTCTGCTAAAAAACCCTTCAGATCAACAAATGTAGTATATATATAGGAACTTTGAAGAGCTGCTACAATTCTCACTAAAATATAATATGTATTAATACATGGGACATCAAAAGATGCTCTTAGAGATGAAGTCTCTTGGCATGCTTAAAAAATACACCTTAAAAAATGTTGAAGCAAGTCTTTCAGTATTCTGAGTGAGAAAATGGAGTCCATGCATTATAGATAAGGCTGGGATGCTGCTCAGACACAGTGTGGCTGTGCCTTGCTGTTATTCCAATGTCTCTGAAGGTGTTAGAGGTGACAGGGCTCTGCACCTCACTGCAGAGAGTTTAACCTTGGTGTTTGGTGGCTGTGCAAGTCAGAACTGTCAGTGAAAGCAGTATCTCTATCTATCTGTATTTATAATGTATTTCTATATCTGCCTGTCTATCTATCTATCTATGTTTCTGCAAGCAGGATGATCACCTGCTTGCAGAGGTCCTGCAGGGTCTGCTGGGGAAAGCATGCAAAGCAAGGTGCAGGAGTGTAGTGCTTCAAAATTACTATTTCTTTTTTTTTTTTTTTTTTAAACCTGCTGGAAAATAACAAATTCCATCATCTTGGAAAAAGGACAAAATACACAGCTGTGTAATAATGAAGCCTTCGAGCACCTTTGATTGAGATAAATAGAACAAGTCACACCTGTCAGAGCTTATTGCTTAAGCTTGTTGTAGGGAGGTGACAGGTGTTTTGGTGGGGTTTTTTGTCCTTTTAAATGACTTTTTTTTTTAAATGAAAGAACAGATTTGTTGTGTAAGAAGTGAATTCTATGGAAAATCTGCAGCTGTGGAATTACAGGGTATTGTTGGTGCATCGTCTCTGACCATATACAAAGGAAAGATTTAATTTCATTGCAGTGCTTTGAATGATGGCTTTGAACAGCACTTACATTATTCATTGTGGAAGCTGCTTATCTGTGATATAAACCTGGGGAATGAAAGATTTGAGTATATCTTAAGGAAAAGCTCATGTTAAATTTGAGGGAAGGCTGGGAGTGTATACTGGATTCAGTTGCAGGACATAAACCCTTGGCTTTGCAGTTAGGTTTAAATTTGAATCAAGCTGATTTTTTCTAATGTGCATTACATTTTGTCTCCTTATATCAGTGCTGAATTTGTGTGTTAGAGACATAAATAAAGAAACTTTAAGGTCAACCTTTGCACGAATGCTTCAAAATTTTTTATTCAACCTTGAGAATATATGCTCTATTAGAATAATAATTAGAGAATTATATTTTATGCTTTCTAAGATATATTATTGCCTTGGAATACTTAGTAAAGATAGAAATGATGTATTTGCTTTGAAAGTGTTTTTTGAAAATAACAGTATTTTTTTTCTACTCTCAGATTACCACCTGACAACTGTGCTTCAGTTTCTTTTTTATCCATCAGTTTAATATAAAATACTATTTTACTTGTCATGTTTGATGGGGTAGTTTTGCTTCTTGTCTTATACCAGGTATTTGGGGCCACGGCAGGAAGCCGTTCAGCCATGTTTGCTGTTTGCTCCCAAGTGCTGAGCTCAGAGCTACCAAACTCTTTGTATCAAACCTATATCATAAATTCAAATGAATTTTGGTAGCAGAGCCTTCTTTTAGAGACAGATTCTTTATGACCAACAGCTTCTATTTGTTTATTAATTCTAGCAAAAAAAAAAAAAAAATTTTTAACATGCCATCTAAATAAAAGTTTACAAGAACGTTATTTTTATTTAAAGAGCGGTTAACTTCTGGTGGCAGCCTAACCAAGCATCCTTTTCCTGGCATCCTTTGGAAGTGTTCCATGTGAATGTGGAACAAAAAACTCCTTTCTCTCACCTGTCTTTTTAAAGCTTCTTTTGAAGTATTTTAATTCTAAGCCTCTCACTTTGTAGATGATGCCTCCTTTCCAATCAATGTACGTTGTTAGTGTACATCAGGACAGGAAAAATGTTTCTTATAATGACATTAACAAGCAGGAGTGTTTGTGAAAGAACTCTCTCTAGGCTGCTTCCTTCCTGCCCTTCCTGCCCTTTCCGTGTTCTCTGGTGTGTGAAGTTAAATGCAGCGTCAGGAAAATATCTCAATAGATAAGTAACTATAAAGCGTTCATAAATTATCTAAAAAGCAAGGGTAAGTCCAGTAATAGTCTAAGGATTTATTTTTTTAAATATTGTAATTAATTTTTTAAGCATGTAATCTTGCAAAAGAGGGAATTTTCTGTTATGGAGTTTGAAAAATGAAAAATTAATCATAAAGAGTTTTTTAAATATTTATAGAAAGAAACAATGATTCTACTTGCAAAGTGAAGTCCTAATAACGGCAATGAATTTTTAATTCTGTTTCAGTGATGTGTGTGTATGAATTATAATCTGATTTCTACTTATGTAGAATTTTTAAAGGTTTTTCATTTGTAATGTAGTTTACATAATGTGCAGTTAATGTATGAGTAAGGTAAAAGATCTATGATTTGTTCTCAATTATATAAATACATTTCTATGAGTTATGTTGGCCCTGAATTTGCACCATTGTACTTCATAGCAAAAGTAGGCTTTCAGTGAACATCATGATCTTCATGTAGTGAATTGAGTCTTTCACGTATTTGCTTTTGTTTGCCAGTTCTTGGAAAATAAACCCCTTGTTGTATAGTAAGACAAAATCAAATTTTTGCGATAGTTGGGATGATAAACAGGTTTTAATTTGCTGCTTTGGGAGAGGGATGAAGGAATTCCATCTTTTGCTGTCTGGCCTAGACATACCAGCCTTGACGAAGAACAATTGCAGTGCTAGACTGCGCTCCTTTGCACAGCCAGTGCTGTCATGATGTCTATAATAGACTAAACGTTTTAATCTCACCAAACCTGAAAAAAATTAGTTTTGTTACAAGAGAGTATTTTGAAGACCTAACTTGATGAAGTGTTTTATGTGGGTGACTTGAGGTACTAAAAATAGAAGAGTATATAAATCAAAGCAGGAGATTTATACTCAATCTTTTTTTGACATATCAAAAGCATTAGTTACTAAAAAATATTAAATGTTAATTTTGAAAAGCCAGTCATATATTATAAAACCTAATCATTATTAGATTTGAAGTACCAATATAAAACAAGGGACTGTGGTAATCTTGCTGCAAAAGCTTGCCCTCATTCCATGCTTTCCTTGAGCTAAGCACAAAAAGATAAAATGTTCCGCAAGGCTCAGCACACACCTCACTCTCCAGGAGTGTGTAATTGTGTGTCACACACCCTGCTGGAATGCCAAGCACTCCCAGTGCTGCGTGCTTGCTTCTCGGTAGGTGTTACAGATGGATATGTGCCTCATACCCTGGCTTAGGACAATTTTGCTTTTCTTTCCTGTCATTTATATATTCCAGATGTGAAAGCGAAGAATGATGCACCATTTTCTGCCATTTTTGAAAGCTTTTAAACGATTTATAACATCCTTATATAGCTGGTTTTACTACTTTTTCTAAGCAGCATGAAGATTTTATAGGTCTAATTCCTTTCTGAGATTTCAGTAGTCTTCAAGGTGAAAACAGAATTTGAAGGACTCTAACAGTGGTTTTAGTGCAACAGTTTTGGGTTTTTTTTCCATTACCTTTTTTAAGGATATCTATAAATTTTTCTGGAGAACATACTACCTTAGTGTGTTGGTCCTAGGACAGACAGAGCGAGAAACAAGGAATATCTCTTTAAAAGTGTATTTTGAAATAAATTTGGCCTTCCTGATGCACAGTCTGTCAAAAAAGAGGATTCTGTACAAAACATGCCATTTTTAAAGTCCTAAACCCCACTTGGAAATGTGATAGCACAGATAAAATGAGGATCAAAACTACTGAAATTTAGACTCCTAGAATTCAGTGGCATTTAATGACAAAGGTTTTAAGACTAATTTTTTCCCCACGGTTTCTCAATTTTAACTCATGCTTCAGCTTTGATTTCAGAGCCCATTTTGTTTATGCTGGGTGTACTGTAATGGTTGAGCTTTGCCCTTCAGCCTTTGGGAAAGGCTTCCATAACTGATGTAGCTTTGTTTTTCCTCTTCTTTGCTCAGATTAGTTTCTGCATTTGGGCCATGGCTCCAGTCTTTTTTCACTCATGAGAGTGGCAGGAGTGGAACACAACACTGTGATTTACTAGAAGCCTTGTCTGTAGATGATTTTGGTCATAGAGCTTTTCCTTAGTGGGGGAAAAAAAACACCTGGGCATTGCTCACTTAGAGAACTGATTCTGAGTTCTAAGAAATTAACATCCTGTTAATATCATGAGCAGGTCCAAAATTGCAGTAATTCTGCCGAAACAGTAAACCGCTCAGGTGGTTCAAGAGGTACCTCCGATTTTTTTGGGAAAGTGACCACAATTTTTTTTTTCCTTTAGGTGGCAGTATATGACTTCGTTCTCCCAGTTGCTACTCCCTGGGCCAGGTCCCCAGCCGCAGTTCCTCCGGCGCCTCAGAAGCGCGGCGCCCTCGCGCCTCAGCCGCCCCCGGTGACCCCGGCTCTTCCATTCTGTAGAGTCAGAGCTACTGGTGGGTAAACCAGGGCTTTAGAGACCTGCTGGATACACATATTTGGGGTGGTATTTTTGCTTTGCAGAGAATGGCTACTAAATTGGAATTTGTATAATTTGTACATTTCTTGGACGCTTGCAAAATTTTCAAGTCTTGATTTGTGTTTTTAAATATGCTTAAAGCTGAAGTTTCTATACCTAATCATGACATGTGGAGAAAATATTTTTTTGTATAGCCATTTGCCTTATATAAATATAGTTTACCAAAACTCTTTTTTTGTGTCTACCCATTTATTAGTATTTCTACACTTCATCATGCAAATCCCAGTAATTACAGCAGTTCCTCTGAAAAGTGTAGAAAAGTAGAATGTCAGTCATACTCTTTTTTAGAATTCTTCTGTCAAAACCAGGATCTCTAGCTGTATTTAAAACTCCTTTAAAGTGCCTCTGAATGGCCCTGATCCCATCTGGCTTATCAGAGGTTGTTAATAGCCAAAGATACAGGCCATTTGCCTGCAGCAAAGAAATTGATATCTTATATAATTCCTCTCTGCTCTTCTCAGAAATAATTTGTGGTTCTCTTTAGTCTCCTCTCTTATTCTTACTGTCACGTAGATCTAGGAACTGTGAATATTTGAATACGCTGGCTTTCCTAATCTCAGTTTTTAATGTATAACCACTGTTTATTTGAGGTGAGAGTGAGGTACAGAGTGTCTTCCTAGAATGGTGTTTGTGTAATCTTTAAACCTCTTGGGAGCACTGGAGGAGGCTTGGCCAGTTCAATACGTAATGTGGGGTAAAAGCAATTCCAGTTTATTAGGATTTGTCATATTTGGTTTTTTTTCCATTTGTTTTTCTCTGTAATTTTCACTTAAGTCTTTTGAGATCTTTTAAAATATCCAAGATCTGAGAGTCCTTCTTTAGATCCTGTCATGAAAGTAAATTAATATTAAATGTTTCTAAAATATATTTAGTTTAAGAACATATAGAATAAAGGTGAATGTACATATGTATATGAGGTTATTAGGAAACACATCTCTAAGTAAAAATATGAGTCTAAGTCACAAATTTATAGTGCAGAAGTGATTTAAGTAATGTGAAGAAAAAAGAAAATGTTTATTTGCTTTTCTTTGTGGAATAGATGCAATCACTAAATCTCATGGATAATTGAAAATCTTATCCAAATTTTATCACAAATTTGTGTTTCTGCTATGTAGAATTTCTTCAAAGTATATATATTGGCCAACAACAAGTAACATAATATAAAAGTGAATATATAATGCTTTCAATTCTAATAAATAGTTTAAAAATAAAGTGTGGTTTCTATTAAAATTTGAGTATTGAAATTAAATTCTTACTGGGAATCTTGATGGTCTGGGAGGAGGGAGAGAAGTCTAAATAAGTGTCTTGACCACTCAGTATTTCATATAGGTGCAGGCAAATAGCCAAATTATTTTTACTGTTAAAAAAAGAACTTGATGATCTGATTATATTCTGATGACTTAAAAATTATGCCTGTTACTGATTCATTTCAGTTTATTGCGTTCAAAGCTAAAACTGAGTAAGATGTATCTTGCAAGTTCTAAGTTTTGATTTGAGAAATATGCCTAATTCTCACTGCTGGATGCTTTATGGCACATTTGTTTTCTGCTGTTACAATTTTTATTCTCCTGGGATAGTTTTTGTGGTTGACTGGGGTTCTGACTGCACGTGACAGTGTGGTTGGTATTTAAAACAATATCTTATATCTGCTGTTTATACTCAAGGTTGTTTCCCCTGAGAAAAGAATCACCCTGATTTGGGGTAGTCGACCCAGTCTTTTAACTTCAGTGTAGCCCATATGTTTTTGATCCGTCAGGAGTCTGTTTTTTGATTTATTTAAAAAAACAAAGTTTGTAGACTGTTTCAGCACCTGGGAAGGAAAGCAGATCTCTTACTTAAATACTTGTAAGCCTTTTCCCTGGGAAAGTGCTTATCTGTATGTAAGAAAGAACTGAAAGAGTAAAATCTCAAACAAACCAGAACAGAAAACTTAACTGGAAAAGACACAAGTCTGATCTCAGCCTGGTACAAAGGAAAATTTGAACTATCAATGTAATGGCCTCATGGGACCTTACATATATTTTAATAATCCAACTCACAGTGTTTTTGGTTGGGTAGATAATCTCCTTTTCCTCACAGCTAAAGTATAATCTCCTTTCCCTCAGTTGTGCTGTGTTCTCCTGGGACAGGCAGTTTCTGAGAGAGCTGAGGACTCTGAGTGACATAGTTGTGTATTGGTGGAAGGGTTCCAGCAGATTCTGTTCCTTCTTTGAAACAGTGTTACTTTATAGAGTTTATGTGCCTATGGTTTAGAGAAATAAAGGTAATATCATTGTTTACATAATGTCATAATATGTGATTAGGAAATTCTTTGGGTTTTTTAAGGGAAGAAGAGAATTGATCAACACTGGGCGTAGAGCAGACTTGCAGATTTTAATAAAAGGATCCTATGTGCTTGCTAGGTTCATTTCCAGTGTTGTTTCCAAGAATAGGATGAGGCTATGGGAACACATACCTTTGTTTTTCCAAACTCCCACTTTAAAGTTTCAGTTGTTGTGATGATTTGTTTGCTGCAGCTCTATGAAATTAGGAGAAATGCTGTTTTATGTAAAATCTTCCGAGTCTTGTCTAATGGTTACTATCAGAAATGTAAGTGCATTCATCTGCAGAAGGAAGATCACGTGGCTCTTGTGATATGAAGGAGAGGTGCTATAAGTATGGTAGATATAAAATTTAAATAATTTTAATGTGATTGAAGAATCATAATAAGACAAAGTTAAATTACAGTAATCATGTATATAGTATGGGAGCAACAAAAAGGGGAGAAACATTTTTACTAAACATGTACAGAAACGATTTTATGAAGGTACTTTTGAGAAAAATTTGTCAAATGATGCTTTATAAACATTTTAAATTGTTTTTTTCAATAGTACTTCAATCACTACTGGAGTTCTCCTCAATGGAATTTAAATTTGAACAGCATTCAAGTAACATGCGTTCCAATGTTGCTGATGGGAGTACGAATTCTCAGGTAATGACATTGTCATTGTCATTTTGCTCATTTTCAATTTCATGTTTGTCTTTTAATCACTATAAATTTTTTCCAAAATTTAAATTTGTGCTTGTACTAACTCTGACAATATGAAGAATGTGGGCATCGTGAGAAATTGACCATGAATTGTGTAAAAAATAGATTTAAATAGAATAATTCTGGAGATTTTCCGCATCTGCCTGTACCAGTAACTGAGACAGTGATGGTGCCAGGATGCAGCTGATTTGTGCCATGATGAGCCATACAGTGAAACTGCTGTCCCAGTGCCTTGTATGGTGCTGACTGTGCCAACTGACACTCTCCCAAAAAATTCCTTGTCATGACTTACGGATTAATAGGGAAAAAAGGCACTAAATATAATATTTGCAACACACAAGTAATTTTTATGAATGGAAAATGTACCATACCATAATTTATTGTTTCTGATTCCTGAGAACTTTGGTTAGAAATTATAAAAAAATATTTTTGACAATGATGGAAACACTTGAAATGCTTTTTCAAGTGCATTTTGGAAACAATGATAATACAAAGTCAAGGCATTTTCCTAGCTAGGGATGTTTGAAAAGCTGAGAGAGTAACTCTGAGATAAAGGAATTTAATTTTATTTTTATGTTTCCACTGTCATATTATTGAATTGAAAGAGTGGGTTTTGAAAACCTATTCTGAACTTCTTCCATTTTCAACATCTCCACCTGTAAGTCTAGATGTGAGCCGTGTGTTTAGTGCTTGCTGTGCTTCATTTTTATCAGGAATAAGTCCTCAGTTCTGTTTGGCTAAGCACTCCCACTGTGATGCTTTGATCTATTTACCTGACATAAATGAGGTTTTTCCGTTCTGGAAAGAAAGTATTCTCTTTGTGAATATGGTGAGTGACTGGAAAGCATCTAGTCTGTGCAGATAGGCATACTCACCTTTGCAGCTCACAGATACAATAAACTGAGTTCTTCACTGCTTTCTAGTGCTGTCTTGCTTTCCCTCTGGTGTGTTGCACAAAGAGTGCTTAGGAGAGAGCAATGTGAAAAGTATCACGGTGTTTGCTGCTTTCCCTCTTTGAACATCACTCCTTTTCTGAAAATATTTACAGACCCTTGTCCTGAAGAGTCTCTCAAAAGAGAGTGTGATATGGAAATTGAATTTTGATGATGTAGACAAAAATATAGAAGATGGTATTTTCAGATTTAGTCTGAAGCGTGGATGTCTTGTTAAAGAAGAACAAGTCAGTATTACTGTGTCGTTCTGCCCTCGTAAGTAACTTCATGAATTCTTCTATAGATAGTTTGGCCATTTTCGTGGGTATGTTTAAATGGGGTTTTATGATGAATCAATACTAGTACTTATTTTGGTCAACTTAAGGTTTTTTTGGTTCTGAGAAAATAAGACAGCTGCAGACCTAACAAAAAGCATGAAATCACTGTTTTTGAAATTGCATTAGTTGAAAAGTCTGCTTTGCATATAGAAAACATCAGGTTTTTCACACATAAAGCATCAAGGACTGGGATAGCTGTATCATTTTCAGTGCTGCTCCTTCAGGTGCGTTTAGGTTGACTGACTTAGGTACTAAAGCTTTCCAAGGGTACTTGGAATGCTTTTGAACTTTTCTCTAAATAGCCATAATTTAGGTAAGAATAGAAATTTCCTGCCTCAATGAGATACAAAATCACTTGTCTACGGTATTTTTTGGAGTAGAATGGTCAGGCAACCAGTCACTAAGAAAAATATGTAAAATAGATTTCTAATAAGACTTGGGAGCATGAAGGAAGATGGTAATCAACCACGTAACTCCAGAAAAGGAATAGAAGAATAGGAAAATTAAGATTCTACTTTTTTCATAGCCAAGTGTTTAGAATGGACAGTGATATAAAAGATCCGAGGGTGTAACACTGTGTTTGAGCTGATAAATCCCACCAGCAAATGCAGCTGATGCCCGCAGAACCCCATCCTGTTGACAGTTTCAGTGCAGTACTTTTGGGGTTGCAGCATTGTCAAGGGGAAGAAAAATTGTGTCAGTGGGATCTGATGCTGAGTCAGCAAGTGAGCATCCCTGTCCTAAAGAAAGATGTTGCTGTTATTCTTTATCATAGCATTGAAATCTCTAACCTCAGTTAAGCACTGGAAACAATTTAATGTGAATAAAGAAAAATAGGGATATAAGACTCTTGCCATGACTCTGTATGATAAATTGAGAAGACTGCATTAAATATTGTTCTGTAAATGTTGTGAATTTGCAAGAGCAGTGTTTAATTGCACATGTTGCTTGGAGTTGCTTGTTTGTTGCAGACTGTGAAGCAGAGAGCAGCATAAAAATAAAAGCCAATATTCTGAATTACTGGATAAATTGTATGTGTAAATGCAGATGTGAATATACATAAATATGACTGATAAATTACTGTAATTTGAAGTTATTTTTGCTGCGTTCCCATATCTTTTGTTTACAGAAAATCATAAATAACTGTAAAGATCAATTACCCTCAATTCAATGTTCTAAATATTTTCCCATGATTTATAGCCTACTTGCACTGTACCTCCAGTGCATATCATTACTCTCTCTTGTAAGAGAGCGTTAGATACATCAAAACCCACACAGGAGACCTAGTTAATGAACATGGGATCCTAATCACCTTCATAGGCTTGTGCTGTAAAGTTGTAGTGTGTGGGGGGTGAACAAACCTTAAAATGAACTTTGAGTGTGCATTACGGTAATTTATTTAAATATGCTGCAGCAGTTATGATGGAGTACAAAATGCTATAATAAACTGCAATGTTTAATTAAATGAAAGAGCTCATGTCTGTGGTAAAATCATGCTACCTGTTAAAGTATTCTAAAAATAGAGATTTTCAAGAATTGAAGACATATTAATATGATCCTCTTCTGCTGTTTTATAGTATAATTCATTAACAATACAACAATTTTTTCACTATATCTACTTATGATATGAAAAAATTTATGTGCAAGGGAAGTTACAATGAATTTGTGCTCTTGGGTTCCCATACTGGGAGTTCAGAGATGCTGGAAGATGTGATGATTATGTAGTGGAAACAAATGACAACTTTGATACTTTGATTGTGTGGTCTTTTTTTTTTTTTTTTTTTTTTTCTGCAACAGCAAGATATTAACTGGCTGGGACCTTTAATAATTTCTATGAAGAAATTATTAGTTTACTTCTGATTTTTTTTTCTTTGTAGGACACCTGTGAGTTCTAGCTATCTGTGGCTTTTCTGCTTTGAAATCTATATTTCACTGTATGCAAATTGCTTAATGGTATCTATTTATGCTGAAGGGATATAGATGCAATAACACCTGAATTATCATAAGGTCCAAGGATACTAAACTAAAAGTGTGCTTTTGGGAGACAAATGTAAGAACTGCATAACCCTCTAATACAAATTGAAGAGGGTGAGAAGAGCAGAGGGCCTTTTTCCTTTCTTCTCATAAACTCTAAAAAGATATTATAGAGTTAATATTTCTGGAGAAGAGAGAGTACTTCCCGTATAATTCTACAGATTTTGTTAGCCCTTGGCAGATTTAGATTGACAAATTTTTAAGTACCATCAAGTATCCCTAGGGAAAATGTTCACACCTGCTGGACTGGAAATTAATGGTGGTATATCCGAATGGTAACAACAGCTCAGGCTTTGACCGTGGTCATGAAAGGTGTGAGCAGTAGAATAAATTCATGACTTCAGCTGTCAGTTCAGGACATAATTCTCATTAATTTCTGAGTAATTTATTTAACGTGCAATATCCTGAAAACACTGGACCTAGGCATTCCAAACTAATGAACAAATCTTAATAAATGACAGAATTCACTTTTTTTGGTGTCTGTTTAAAATGATCATGGTATTGCAATATCCTAGTGTTTCTGACATAAACAGTAATTTACTGGTTTACATACTATGGCTGAATTTTGGTGTTAGTGAATGTGTGGATCCACGCACAGAATGATCAGTGATGCAGGATAGGCACTGTCTGTTCTGCTCTTTGAGTAAGCCAGGGATTCTATGGCACGGAAAGTATAGATGGAAAGTTTGTATGAGAAGAGCTTAACACTGCTATTGTCTAACTTTGAAACTATGGTTGACACGCATATTAAAAATGTGAGTTAGTGAAAATTGCACATTCTTTGGTACTGACGTATGCTCCTCTGCTTTTCTTCCTTCATTGTGTTCCATCCCTGTGGTATTTATTAGTTATGCCCTTTCACTTCACCTTATGTCGTACATGTGGATGAAGAGAGGACACCAGAAATATATTTTAGCTACAGCCCAGCTGTAGGACAGGCTTGTAAATGGGGGGAGCTTGTGTAGAACGTTCTTTCTTACAAGCTTGCAAGAAATACCCTGTTTGGCTCTTCATCTGTCTCTATAACTTTTTTCTGATGCTTTCTCACCTTTCCTTCATAAAAAGGCTAAGTGCCAGAGGAAGATGTGTTCCTGTTGTATCAAAACCTAGAGGCAGAATCTTTTCAGCCTTCTCAGCAGTATTGTCTCCTAAAGCTGATTTCCATTTAACATGGAATTAGTCAGATGTTGCAAACAGTGCCACAGGTTCCTATTAGAGCTGGTTTTCACTTTTACATTTTCACGTTTTGTGGTTTGAAATGAAGGGATCCACAGGTCGTGTTCTGGTGACATAACAGCTTCTGTGAAGCTCTTCTATTGTCACCTCCATTAGGAAATTAGCTCCTACAGGAAGGGGAAAAGACAAAGTACTTTGCAGACACTAGATTTTCTTCCTTTTGTATGTAAACAGTGACAGCTCTTTCTCAGGCTGTGAAAGTAATGATCTGAGATAATCTCAGAAGACCCTGTTGTGTATTTTGTTTAGTGATGTGTGTGTTTGTACAGACACATAAAATACAATTTTTTTTTTTGCTATCTTTTCTTAATTATTAGGTGAGGATGTTTCCATACTGATCTTATTGAGGGGAATCAAAGGAAAATGTGTTTTTTCTCAAAAATTCAAAGATTAAACTTTTAGGGTTGTTTTACAACACGTCATTGCAGGTTTATTTCTAAATCCAGGAACTGCTCATTAGTTTGCCCTCAAAATGGCTGATTTTGTTAGCTCTTCAGCAGGTGGGAATGACTGAAGGTTGGGTAAATGGGACTGCAGGGTTTGGAATATCATTTTCATAGTGTAACAGCTGTGGAAGGAAGCACTTTGGTCCCTGTATCAGTGAAAGAAAATGTGTTTTTCTATCCTAGCGAGAACTACCTTGCAGCAGGAAGCAAGGGTGGCCTGAGAAGGGGCAGAACACAAGGAAATCTTTATCTTTGCTGTTGTCATGTCCAGCTGTGCTGTAGAGAACACCTGGAGAAGGATGGTCATCCCTTCCCTTTCTTTTGGGTGGACTTGGCAATGTTAGGGTTGCAGCTGGACTTGATGATCTTAAAGACCTTTTTCCAAGCGAAATGATTCTCTGAAACGGGAGATGCTCTGAGTGGAGGGCAGAACCTCCTGCTGGCCTGTGTGAGGCTGCTTGGCCACACTATAGGTTTTGGAGCCATCTTTGAAGTGTAGTAATTGCCCTCTTAAAAGGCACCAGCTTTTCCTTATCTTGGCAGTCAGATGCTTCCAGCAGTTATTCCTTTATAAAATAAGCATTCATGGTGTCAGTTAGTGTAATTCAAAGTATGCCTGCAATTCTTAAAATTCTGCTGTTGTATTGATATTATATATAATGGAATATTAATCCAATGAACTCATTTATTGCAGTTAGAACTCAGAAAAAATTCTGACAAGTTAAAAAAATGTGAATTTCTGGTTTGCTACAGGCAAGTTGTCTGAGCTTTCTTAATAAATACTCTTCTGATACAATATTTATGTTATGTTAAACTACGTTTTGAGAAAGAAAGCAGTACTAAATTAAAAAAAAAAATAATAACAAACAAAAATTCCAACACCAAACCTCTTAATAGAACTCTTTTACATTCCTGTATTTATGGTAATATATATATTTTTAAACCTTTTCAACAGCTTGTCCTGGGACATATACATCTGAAATATCCTTGTATCTAAATGATAATCCATCACGATACAAGCTAACACTGTCAGGCACACTGAAGTCGCCAAAAATAAATTTTCATCCCCCCTTTTTAATGCTGATGCCGGTTCCCCTGGATGTGGAAACTGAAGCAGTTATCACCATCATTCCACAGGATTTTATAAGGTAAAAATCTCAGAGTAAATTTATTACAGAAATCCTGAATAGTTCTTTGTTTTGTTCACTTCTGAAAAAGTGAATTAATTTTTGTTTGTGAAGGTTAGTATTAATTTTCTGCTCAGCAGAAGAATCTATATTTAAGAGAAAATGAATGTAATTAATATTGTTGAATGTTCAACAAGCCCATGTTTTGTCCTCAAACATTCCTGTTTCATGAAGTGTCTGTCTTCTGATATCTTCACTCTATGAATTTATATCGGAAATATAAAATTACTATGGATAGCAAAAAAATTAAAAGCAGAGATCTACCAGGATTTTTTGTTGTGTTTAGCCAGATACTAAGGTTTTAAATCTTTTTTCTATTTTTCACATTGTGATAAGATAAAATCTTTCTGTTGTTTTATTTTCTCTACTCCACAGGTTTGAGGTTTAGGTACTTGAACAGTTGGTGGGGTTGCAGTTTTTGGTGGTTTTTTTTTTTTTCTTTTCTTTTTTCTATATAAGGTTTTATTGAAAAGGGCAGCAGAAATGTTTTAATCCTGCCACTTGTTACAATAAAAAAATCTATATTTTTTTATTTTTCTGTGGATCACTCACTTTATCCTGTTACTTGAATTTAAAAGAGAGCCTTTTTGTAATCTTCAAATAATGTAGCATAACCCAGCACTACAACTATTCCAATTTTTAAGATTCAACTTTTGTTTGTGATTAGTAAAGAGCAGTGATATTTGTTTGTTATGCTTATGTAGGTGTCATTTCAATACTAGAATTAGAGCAAAAATTTCCTTCTGTTGTAAATTAATGAAATTACCTTCAAATTATTATTGTCTTATCTTGTCTGAGTCGTGCTGATTTATCAAGTGATTTGTGTGTTGTCAGTAACTCGGTGGTTGGCACTAAAGGGATTCCACATGGGCCTGGACTGGCTGCTGTTCTTATTTCAGAACTGCAACCTATAACTACATACTGAAAAAGCTTCAGTATCTTCATAAATTTCCCCTTAATATTTCTATTTTATAACTTGCTTTAACTTAGTTGTGCAATAATGCAGTTCAATGAACACTAATGAAAGTTTTAAATTTCAGAAAACTATTTATGGCTTTTGTAGCACAGTTAATAGAAATTGGTCTTCATTTGGATGTTCAGTTATTGTGGGTCAGCATAAAATGTTCAGATACAAAGAAAACAAACTAGCATCTAAATGATGGAAGAATTTTATTTTTTAAAATTAGTTTCATTTGGTTTGCACTTTAGAACTAAAGTTATTATTCTGTATTCAGCTGTGAAAGAGTATTGTGAATGTGTGAATCTGTGAATCAACTTTATTACTGCAATCCTGTGACCACAAACACCTACTATTTATGTTTAACACAGGCAATCACGAATTCGAGTTAAACTTCCTGAGCTTGAGCTTGGTGGTACCAGGACTTGCCTTTTTTCTGTGCAGTTCCCAGAGGGCCAAGATATTATTCTTTCATCAGATGGCACAACTAATGAATTGATTTGCCGGGTCAGCTTCAGATCAGCTAAGCCAATGTCATTTTTAGGGGAAATGCTCTTCATTGATCAAGAAGAAAACAGGTAATGTGTGCAATTCAGATTCACCTGGGGGAAGGTTCCAGACTGACCGAGTTGGATATTAGACACAGAACTCACAAGGGTTGGGTAAAGGATTGCAGGAATCACTCTGGAAAAACTGAAAATGGAAGATGGAAATTTATTTCTTTTTTTCAACTGAATTACAATTCAGAACTAAAATATTCAGTTTTGAACTCTAAGGAAAAATTCATCTAAGTGCCCATCTTAAGATCTTGTTTCAAGATCTCGTTCATATCTACTGGTAACTCATCTCTTGTTCGTTGCTGCAAGGGATGGGGTGAGAGGGTGTTTGCAGGAGGAAGAGACAGGCACTGTTGTGATTAAAAGTCATTCCTGTATTTACTATTTTCACTAAAGCAACTATTTTGAGGGATAAGTAATTCCACCTGCAGCTTAGAATAGTCTTTTTTTCTAAACATAAAACTAAATTTTATGTTATTTTGGTGCAAAGGTTATGGATCTTTCAGTTATTGCTGCTCGCTAGGTTAATATTTTATATTTTTCAGTATAGATTGTCAGCCAAGAATCTATTTCTTATTAATTTTATTTAATTCTCGGATTAAATTATTGTGTGGGGTATGATTCATAAATCTGTATTAAAGCTTGCTGTAATTAGAAGAAAAGAATAATTTAAGCTCATGATGAAGTCTGAAATGTAGCTTCTAAGCAGGCACAATATTTAGTTTTAATAACTTTTTATATGATGCACTAGCAGCTTCTCAAACCTTGTTATAGAGAAATAAAAATTTCTCCTGTGTAATAAAATATTTTCTATATTTGCCATTAAATGGAAATAAAGAATATGATCCTCAATTTAAAGGGAAACTGAATGTATTTTTAAAAAAAAGCAAATAAAAGTCATCTAAGTAACCCTAACAGCCATTCCTGCTCGTGAGGGTAAAAAAATTCATGCTCTGGAATGTCAAATCATCTTAGAATTGCTGCTAGGTTTTAAAGTGTAGAACTAAAGTATTTTTTAAAGGACAAAACTCGTAACAGCAGTTTGCTAATGTATGTGGGATTTCCTGACAGGCAGTTGAGTTGTGGGTAGGCTTTAGGAGCAGCTGATATAAAACCTGAGCAAAACTGGGTGGAATAACACAGCATCAGAAATAAAAGAATTGTGTGTGTGTCATTGGCCAGTGTGGTGATATTATTCATACTGGCTTTCAGAAGAAATTATTTTTATCATAACCAGAAAGAATTATTTCTTTCAGTTAGAAAAGTCTGAGTAAGCACTCAATTCTCTAATCCTGACCATTTCTTTATTTATCTAATAAAGTCCATGATAATTTATCCAGACTTGGATACATTTATCCAAGTCTGGATAATACTGATAGTATTATTATGTGCTTTAATATTGCACTCTGTAGTAATATGTAGCTGCAGTTTCTTGTTCTCTGCATATCTTCTGCTCATTCGTGCCAGTCCCCATGGGAGCCCTGTGCAAAGTGTTCAAACTTCAAACCTGATTCAACTAATTATCTAAGCATTTGGGCAATTTGTTTCAAACTGTGTATCTAATGAATTTAAACTGCTTTGTTAATTTGAATCTTTTAGAAAGGCAAGATTTCAGGGTCTTCTTGATCTTTAATAATAAAACAATGAAACCTATAACCTTTTATAACACCTCTAAAAGCTAACTGGTCCTGGAAAAGTTCCTGGACTGTTTAATAGGCCGTGAAATCTCACAGTACCAGTTGCTGAAGATGTATTAATTTGTCAGGTGTTCTCTCTTTATATTTCCATTTTCAAAGTGATAATATGTACTTTAAAATGATTCGAACTAGACTTTTGTACTGCAACTCATATTCTGTGTTCTGGGATGTTCTTATTAAAGTAAGCAAGTCAAGATTTTCATAAGTTGGTAAAATATTGTGTTCTACAGCTACTTAGGAAAAAAGCCTTAACTTCTAAGCAGAACTAGTTCTAGGCAAATCTCAAACCAGGATTATTGAGGAGGCAAATACTCCATAGGGTTTGACCATGGCTAGATATCAGGCACCCACCAAAGCCTCTCTGTCACTCCCCTCTGCAGCTGCAAAGGGGAGAGAAAACAAAATAAAAGGTTCATGAGTTGAGATAAGAATAGAAGAGAGTTCACTCACCAGATACCCTCATGGACAAAATAGGCTCGAATTAGAGATACTAATTAAATTTATTACTAAATAAATCAAGGCAAGATAATGAGAACTAAAATAGAACTTTAAAAACACCTTCCCTTCACCCCTCCCTCTTTCCTAGCTCTACCTGTTCCTCCAGCAGTGCAGGGAGACAGGGAATAGGGGTTATGGTCAGTTCATCACACATTGTTTCTGCTTCCGTTCAGGGAGAGGAGTCCTTCCCCTGCTCTGCCACGGGCTCCCTTCCATGGGAGACAGCTCTCCATGAACTTCTCCAGTGTGAGTCCATCCCATGGGCGGCAGTCCTCCCCAAACTGCTGCGGTGTGGGACTCTTTTCCATGGGGTCAGTCCTTCAAGGACAGGCTGCTCCAGCGTGGGTCCCTTATGGCATCCCATGGGCTCAGAGCCTCCTCTAGGCATCCGCCTGCTCCAGTGTGGGTCTCCTCCACAGGCTGCAGGTGGATCTCTGCATCCCCATAGATCTCCATGTGCTGCAGGGGCACAGCTGCCTCACCACGGTCTCACCATGAGCTGCAGGGGAATCCCAGCTCTGGTGTCTGGAGCAGCTCCTCCCCCTCCTTCTGCACTGACCTTGGTGTCAGCAGGGCTGTTCCTGTCACTTGTTCTCACTCTGCTCTTCTCTGGCTGCAATGATACCTGCACAATAACTTTCTTTTAATTCTTAAGTATATTATCACAGAGGTATTGCCACCATTTCTAGTTGGTCCAGCCTTGGCCAGTGGCACATCTGTCTTGAGGCTGGCTAGCATTGGCTCTGATGGACATGGAGGAAGCTTCCAGCAGCTTCTCAAAGCCATCCCTGTAGCCCCCCTCCACTACCAAAACCTGGCCATACAAACTCAATACGCTTTACTTAGGCTCTACAGTATTTTGATTTTCTAAATTGGAGTCTAAAATTTCGGTAGGATTGATTCGCATGGCCCATACTTAGTCCTAAATAATGACTTTTTTGCTTTAAAACAGAGTGAATGTTGGCTAGAGAACAGATAATGTTGGATTTGGCTGCTTGACAGAAAACATTTGAAAGACGACAGGCAATCATTTTCTATAACAAAGCAATATTAATGGTAACTGTAAAAGAAAACTGAAGAGATATATGGTTGTCATTTATGCAATAATTTACTGTGTGCACAGATTCCATTAAATGGAACATACAGAAGTGCATTAATGTTCTTTTAATGACTGCTTTAAATGAGAGTTTGCAGTTAATTTCTAATATTACTTTAAATCTTTATGCTTTCTTTTTGCTCCTTTGACTCCAAAGCAGAAGAAATGACACTTCCTTGCATAGGACTGATAGGAATTCAGAAGTAAAAGATAACATAAAATGTAAGAATGTCTTGAGCAAGTATTTAATAAATGGGAGAAATATTTAGCTACGACACATATTTCACAAAAAAATCCCCTTTGTGAACATGGTATATTTATATATTTGTTCTCTGATCATTGTTATTATATATTTTAATTTGATGACTATGCAAAAAAATCAAAAAAAAGCAGAAAAGAAATTTTCCTTTTATCTTGATTGAAATAACATTTAACCTACTATTTCTGAAAATAAGTAGTAAACAATGAATCAAAGAACGTGGTGCTCTGGGCAGCAAAATATACTAAAATCCCCATGTGTGGTGTAGATAAATTGCTGTGTCATTGATGACATGAATGTGTTGAGGTCTTTTCCTGCCGTATTCTACAGTTCTCACTTCCCTCTCCCTCTCCTACTGGGAAGCTGTGGAAACTCATGAAATTTCTGAATATATTCACGTTATTCATGGCTGGAACTTCAGGAAGAGAGAATGTCAGGGAATTTAGCCTCTAATAACAATATGATAGAACTGAGACACAATCACTAACCCAATTATGGGTTGGTTCCAGTTGTTTTGATAGTCCATCAGGTCTCAGTGTCTCACGGGGGAAAACGTTCCCTTTGCTTGGGAAATGTGCCCAAACCATCCAGCTCTTTAATAAACACTGCTGGCAAATGTCAAGTCCATGTATTCTGCTGGCATGCCTGAGAGAACAGGAGCTGTCAATTTCTTTCAATATCATTTACATTCTGAGAAAGCAGGGAGCTGGGAAACATTGCAGTTCTTGATATTTGCATGCTGCTTTGCAGCATTCATCTGACCTAAGAATATGTTGGCATTTTACCGCAGATAGTTGGGAGTGCTTTTGAAAACCACAATGGTCCAAACCCATTAATCACTCTGTTCTTTTCTGTGCTGGTGGCTTTCTACCATTGTGATGGTCCCTGACAGCTGAAGCATCTGTTATTCAGGAATTAAGTGCTAACGTCACCGCTGCTACTAGACAAAAAAAATGTGGATGCTTTCCCAGCTATAAGTCTTACATATAGTGTGAAATTATGTGTCAGCCACTATTCATTGTTGTATTATGTTGGTTGCTGGGGAAGCCTGAGCTCCTGCTACAAAGGATAAGGACCCTTCAGTGTTGGGGAACTGCTTATTTGTGAATAGTAATGGCAGAGCTGGCATGGATCATCTTTTCCTCTTTCTTCCAGTTCCATCATCTCTGGATCTGTTCTAGTATCTTTGAGGGGAAGGAGGAGGGCAGGTCTTTGTTGGTATTTAAATTGCAACTTCCCTGCATCTGACTTGTTCTTTATTTTTAAAGATCTGTAAAATGCCACAGTCTTAGGTCAAGTTTTCTTTTGTCACTAATCGATTCTGCAAGCAATTTGGTTTGTTTCCTAAACTGGCAGCGTGAGTTTCTCTTAAATATTTTTTTAAATTTACACAAAGGATGTTGCTACAGGAATTTGTCAGTTAGATGCTAATGGATTTGGATTCTTTCTCATTAGAAATTTAGTGATATTCTGCATCTCTTAATGATTACTGTTGAAGAAGGGTTATTTAATGATGCCTACATTTTTAGAACATTTGGGGTACACTGATACAAAACAAATGACTTGTTTGTACTTAGGAAACACCTGAAATGCTATAGAGCAGATGAAAATGGATAAATGTATTTTGATTTGGGTTCTTTTGTCTTTCCACAAACATTAGAACAAACAAATTAATGAAAAAAAAATCAGAGTTACTTTAAGGGAAGTGAAAGAACCTCTTATATAAACTTTGTTTTAGAGTGTTGAGTGGTATTTTTTTGTCATCACAGTTGGAGCTTTACTTTTGGTGAGCAGCAGGTTTCAAATGTGTAAACACAATATATTTAATGGCCATTCGCCTGTTCTGTGTTCTTTGGAAATATGCATTAGGGAATAAACACTGGAGTAGCAGTGGCAATGATGGTTCATGTAGATAACAAATTTTTTACTTGCTTTAGTAAGCCTTAGAAAACCAAATACACTGAATAATTTAACATGTTTAGTGACTTCACGTTTGCTAGCAATACAGGTACCTTTCATTCCAATAGAATAATACAGACTTTTCTATTATTTAGTGAAATTCTGCTGCAAATACAAAACAAATATGTTGTACAAGCCTTCTAGTTTTGTAGCATCATTTCATTAATGATGTTGTAAGTAAAGGTCAGTGGTAGAAGATGCTTTAACATGTACATTCTGTACATGTCTTTGTAATCTGTCTTCCATATTTGTATGCAAGGGTGCGTGTTTTTGTGTCTGGTGCCCTCTCTCTCAGTTCCATGTGAGGTTCCATCATATGAGAGGTATATGAGAAATACTTAGCTCCTAGCACCTTCTCTTTTCTGCCATGTGTCCTTGTGAATGGAGTGGCATCATTTGAAACTCAGATGAATTTTTTCGGTACAGACTCATTCTTGAATTTTCCTTCCAAATGGCACTTCTGGGAAAATGCTGTATTAGAATACTTACTGATGGCAAATGGACGGGTGGCCAATAATTGAGTTGATATTAATTATCGCAGAATGCCTGAGGTTGGAAAGACCTTCCAGAGATCATCTCGTCCCCTCTTCAAAGAATCAACTCTATTGCCCCGTTGATTTTTTTAGTATCTTCAAGGATAAGACTCCACAACCTTGTCTGGGCAGACTTGTCCAGTGTTTAGCCACTCTCATGGTTTTAGTTTGTTTTTCTTCTCTTATGATGAGATAGAATTTCCTGTATTTCAATTTGTACCCTTTGCCTTTTGTGATCTCACTGAGCATCGCTGGGAAGCCCCTTCCATCAGATATGTGTGCACATCGACCAGATCCCCCTGAGCCTTCTTTCATCCTGGCTGAGCATTCACACCTCTCAGTCTCTCCCTGTACAGCAGCTTCTTCAGTCCCTTCTACATCCTTCAGTCCTGACCTCCAGCATCTCGTGCTCACTACAGCCACAGTCATGGAAGTTAAATCCTTATGATCAATATGAGCTGCACAATCAGTTGTTGACTTGCACTCCTCCTCAATATTTGCATTGTGTTTGCTGTTGGCTGGGTATATTCATGTCTCTTACTGTGTTATCACAGCAGCCGAAGAGGCACGTCCTTGGAACAGCGAGGAGCTTTGTTTGCGGCAGCACCATGAGCTCTGAGGGGTTTATTTTTACGCAGATGTTTTGTTGTGTGGCTGTTCTTTATATTCTACACTGTGCAGTTACTACCTTTGCTCTGAGTAGTTTCACTCATGGAATTTGTGTAAGTGGTTCAGATGTACTGCAGTTGTTCTCCGGCACACTTTTCTGTGTTACATTACTGCGCGAATCAGAGCATGGATGAGGAATTCCCCAAATCCCAAACTGGCATTTAGGATGGAGATGGCTGAGGTGCCCACCTCAAACAGAAATCAGGAAGTTGACAGAGTCCAATACTACAGACATCTGAGTTACTGTCATGTAACTTGGGAGCTGTCTTTCATTAACCTCCGTACAGCTTTCTTCCCCTCCTGCCCCTAATTCAGTTGTCTGAAGTTCACCTCTGTGCCTGCAGAGTATTGAGAGTTGTCATGTATCACAGTAAAGTCGTGAGCTGGAAGTTGGTAAACTTTTCTGTGTTGTAGCTGTTGATCCTGTGTGTCTTTAAATGGCTTGATAAAGGGAGAGCAAACAAGCCCTGACGCTTGTTTTGAGCATGGACAAATGTACATTTTGTGCACATAGATAGGTGTAGATGTACCTCTCACAGCCATCTGTCCTGCTGGCGCCCTGCTGCTGAGATTTTTTTGCTGAATAAAAGCAGAAAGAATCAAGTTTGCTACAAGAAATACTATGCTGCAAGGTGCAAGTGGCCAGAGCCCTTGCCTTGCCCCAAGCCAGGTTCCAAGTAGGATTGACATTTCCTAAGAGCAAACCAAAGCATTGTGGAGCTGGATTATTTACTTAAATAACTTCTAGCTATCAAATTGGAATCCCAATGTGAATATTTACAGGTAAGAAAGTTGGCAATGGATTTTGTTGGAACCCTTCTGTATTTATTAATGTTACCTTGAAAGTGATAACAAAGAATGTTGTGTTTGGTGAGAGAAGTATGAAAGAGGGAGCAAAACTACTTTCTGGTACTTATAAAACGTTTCTGTTTTCCTTGATTCTTATTCCACAAAAAAAAGCAGTAAAATCTAATTATGTCATATTATAAATAAATTAATCTGAGAGATCTTGTGATATCTTTTAATATTAATCTAAATTTGCAATAAATAGAAATTTCTCTTATGTTGTTTAAAGTAAATAGAAAATATATTCATTTTTTCTGTGCAAGGTGCATTTTCAATATGCATAATTCTCAATATATTAAAGCAAGATGGATATCAGCATGCTGTTTGAATTATTAAAATACATTTTTCTTTTTACTTTTGACAGTTTAGTTGAAACAATTAATTAATATTAATGTTAGTTAATAAGTAAATGGGGACTACAAACCCAGCTATTTAATATGATAGGACTAAGCTCAGTTTAATTACCTGTCAGTTGCAATGAGCTAAGAGCATAAATACAGATGTCTCCCAGGGTTGCATTGATGGCAGTAATTTGCTTGTTGACTACACTCTGAGAGACTGAGGTGAAGTACAAAAAGAGGGTTAAAAGGTGGATGGCTGCACATCAATTAAAGCTGCTGCAGGTAGTACAGACACTCTAGTGAACACTGGAGCATGGATATAAATTTCTATTATATTCCAGCAATTGCAGTCAATATCTTATTGTTTCTAAATTGAATCTATTTATTTTTAAATATTATTTATTTTGTCATTTCTGTAAAGTCTTATAGAGCAAGTTCTACATCAAAATTGAAGTTGCTTTTCAAGAAAACGTCTCTTGTCAAAAGTTACAGGACATATTATTTAGCAAGTTAGCAGTCATCTTTAGGAGAGTTACTATTGTCAGTTGTAATTTTAGGAGTTTTTATTTTTCTTTTTAAAAATACAGAATTCATTTCATTAAATCTCTGCTGACTCTTTCAGACTAATGATACACCCATGCTCCCAGTTAAACTAAGAAGTGGAAATACTGTATTAAACTTCAGGATTTTGATAGGTGCAGTCCCACCTGTGTCACCTGTTGAACTACTAGAGAAGAATGAAGGAGTTCTGACACCTTCATTCTGTCTTTCGTTCTTGTGCTGAAAAATATCTTGATTACCATTGGTAAATAGAAAATGGTAACTTTTGTATTTTATTTTCAACAGGTTCTCATTTCAGGTTGCTGGAACAGCAGACAATTGTCTTCTTACCTTATACCCGTACTTGGCGTTGCACTGCTCTGATCAAAAAATTATCTGGAGAAGCAGTAAGCAGTCAACACTCTACCTCTGAAATTATATTATGTCCATTAGTATTATCAGTATTTTCAAGGTGATAACAGGAATGTGATCATCAAGATATCATTTTCCCTCATTTATTGCAGGGGGATATTGTAATTAAACTTTTAAAACTGTTTAATAGCTTCAGTTTTCTTGTTGAAAATGAGGACAAATTATATAAGTAATTAGGTAATATTTATTGAAAAATATTGAACAAACTGAAATCTTACAGAATGTTTTGTGAAGTGTTTAAAGTATGAATAGAGAAAACAGCCAAAACATTAGAGAATAAGTTAACTTAATCTGAATTGTATTAATAGATAGCGATCATATGTTTTGAAGAAAGTGAGAGATGCCAGATGATGTTATTTTAAAATATGATCATTATTTGCCTGTTGGGAATAGTTTTCAGGGTTTTTTAACTCCTGTCCTTGAAGGATGCAGGGCACAGCTATCTTTTAAAGCCCAATAAAAGCCTGTGGTCAAAGAGCAGAAATATTTTTATTTGCATTATGTCTCCCTGCCTGCCCCCCATCTCTGCCTGCCTCTGTCTCTGTATCTCTGCCTGTGTCCCTCCTCCTGAACCCATGTCTGCTACCTCAGTGATCCGTAATTTGTGTGTGGCTGTGCTCATGGAAGGAGATGGGGATCATTGTATAATTCAGGTTGGAAGGGGTCCCTGAGGCCCATCTAGCCCAACCTCCTGCTTAAAGCAGTTCAGTATGGGGTAAATGATTATGGTTTTTTATAGCTGTATGTGTGATCTGATGTATTTTTATGAAATAGAGGATTTTTTCAGGTAAGCAAGTAAGTCCTTAGATCTGACACAGTTTTAGCATCGAAGACTGAATTCTAAGGCTGCATTAACTTAAAGTAAATGTGTTACTCAGAGTATTTAAGAGAAAAGAGAATTGATACTTGGGAAATTGAGAATGGGATTAGCAAGAAGACAGGTAATGTTTTGGTCTTTTTCACCCAAATGGAAGATAGGTATAGGTACCACATCATTCAGGGATCATAGCATAATTAAATGAAGAGAGGAAAGGGAAAAAAAGTATTATCTCTTACTAATGTTTATTTTTTTTCTTTTCTTTTTTTTCGGGACCGATAGACCATTTTTGCAAGCTTGTTTTTTAAAGATGCTTTGTAGATTTCCATTGAGGATTAAGCCAAAAATGGATTGATCATTTTAAAAGAAATTATTTCCCATGAATAATGGGATATTTTTGTCCTGCATTGATTGCTTATTGGTTTGTTCACACATCGGTTTGTGTCAGTTTTGAAGCAAGTCATTACTGCTAAATTCCTTGAGTCTTTTTTATGTGATTTTATATAGACTATGTTGGTGTGGAATTCTGTTTGATGTGACCAAACCATACCTATACAACACAGTGTCTTTGAAAGGTATCCAGGAAGGCTTTGCCTCCACTCTGACACTGAGCTCCTTTTTTACTTCCTACAGATGGTAAGAATAACAGTGCTAGCAATCAAAAGTTAAAAGATAGTCATACAGAGTTCTTCCTTCTCTTAGTGGTGTGCTTGCTTCTCTGGAAACTACTCTTGGTGCCTCTTTTGATTTGGACTGGCAGCAGAGGGTCCTCTAATCCTATCTTAGGCCAACATGAGAATGTTAGAACATCTGCTATTTCAGAATTTATGGATTGATAAAGTTTACTTTTCAGTTTGATTTGTAAAATACGTGTTGTCGTCTGAAAGTACTTGATAATGATGTGCTGAGACTCATTGTGCAGCTGTGAACAAGAAGTGCTTAAGAATATTTTGTTCATGACACAGAATTCTTGAATTAGCATTGTTCTGATAGGCGCTTTTCAGTGAGTAGGAAGACTCATCCTGTAAAACACAGAGTTAATGGAAAAAAAATAAAAAAAACCCCATGAATTTTTTTCTGGATCTCAATCTAATGATCAAAGTGATGTTTTCATGTGCCAAATGAGAACTGTTACTTGATTAATTGAAGCATGAAGTAGAAAAATATAGAAGTAGATATTAATTTATAATTTGTTAGAGCACAGACAATAAAATATCTTTTTTCTACTGCAACTTGAACCTTGTTTTACAGACAATAAAGACTTCAGCACTGGAGAAGTTGTTCTACAGCCGTGTTTTACACCACAATCGCCTTCACACAGTTATTCCACAAGTTCTTTAGGTGCAACTAGTGGCTCAACGTATGATGATTCTCTGTCAGGTATAGTACAGCACATAAAATCAATGATCTTATAAAGAATGAGCCTCTTTTCTCCACATTGTGTTGTTTTTTCTTCTTAAATCCCAGTAAGATTTTTTTTTATTCACAAAAGTATCAATTAGTTTTATTTTCGCATCATTTAATGAAACTGCAACAGTGATATTAAAATACACCTTCAAGAATGGTGTCAACTAAGTTATTTGTGCTATAAGGAAAATTATTGTTTGTTTTCTTAGTTACCTGTTTGTGCAATGATATTGTTGTTGATGTTAGCAACTAATAGTTGTTAAAATATGTAAGTTATGAACAGATCAGAATTTAGGAGTGAGAAAGCCTAACAGAGGGGAGAAAAGTCCAAAAGCTTATAGATGTAGGAGGGGTTATATCTGTACAATAACAAAGTGACCTAGCAGTGACTAAGAGGCAAAGTTGTGTCTGCTGGAAGTGTGTGTGAGACTGATCCTTTTAAGATTGCTGGCTGTAGTTTTCTAAGCCATGGCTGAATTTATTTTTTGCTGATTGGGTAATACTTTTTTCTGAAAGTGAAATTAGATTTCAGTATATAATTTGTTCTATTACTAAGATGTGCGCATGTAATTTAAATGGTTTTTTTCATAAAATAAGTTGATAATTTCTTGTCTGACAGTTTTTTGTTCTTTGAAAACAATCCTGTGTTAAATATTTTTGTACTAGACAAAAATGGGGAAATAAGAAATCTTTCTGGATGTTTTATTTTGTGTGTATCATTCAGAGAGTACCACTTTTGAAAGTGAGAGTGATGAATATGAAAGTGAAGAGAGCGAAGAAACAAGTGAAGAGAGTGAAACTGACAGTGGAAGTGATGGGAAAGGAAATAAACGTGAATTATCATTTTTTCCTGATGAAGATAAGGAGGAGTACATCTTCTTTCAAAAGACCCTGACTGCTGTGAAGATTTGGTTCACGCTCTTTGGCTGGTCTAAGGGACAAAATCCCATTTCTATACCTCATTCACTGAGACGGTAATTCCTGTCTGCTGAGAGCTAACTCCTGTCTGTCTCATAACATGCTAACATCTACTCAAGTGGTTTGGATATGATCTAAGGAATATAAACACACTCTAATGCACAGTTTGCTACTCAAATTGTAGCTTCTATATGATGTTTCTATGAAAATGTCATCCAGGTGTTAGTTTTTTGCTTTCTAAAATATTATGATACCGTCCTGGATCATAATGCAGTGTATGTTAAATATGCAGTTCAAATTATACGCCACCTTCATAACTGAAATTGATCCTCCTCTGAGAGAGAACACAGTTGTAGCCTTTGTCCCCTCTTGGGTGGCATAAGTAAGTGCTTTAACAATATGTCTTTTTTCCCTGCATAATCTAAAGACCGAGAAACAGATGAGAAAGAATATTATATAATCAAGAGTCTTGCAAGCACCCTGGAAATATATCAGTTGTGGTGGCATCACTTAGTTGATCTTATCTAGCTTGGTACTAAATAATGAAGAAGCCACTCTCCTGGGACACAATCACATAGACATTTATAAACATGATAAAAATCCAAGCTATGTTTGGCAGAAAGCTTTTATTTATGAAGGAATAAATATTCTGTGCAGTTCAAAATTCTTACTTTATTATGGAAGTTCTGTAAAGATGAAAAAGTGATGTACTTTTCAACCTTCCTTGCTGCTTTTTTAATTCATGGTTTGTTAAAGAATTGTGATACATGTAATTGTAGCTCATTTTGTGCATTTAGAAGAATAATATCAAAGGCTTTTTCTCTCCCAGTGATGTGTGTATAGTCCAGCTAACCGTTTCACAAGAAAAGACTTTTAAACGAAAGTTTGACAAAGATAAAGGTTTTTATGAGATGTTATTGCACCTGAATGGACAACCAATACCAGGCATTGCAGCGAGCCAGTCATTGCCCCCTGACCCAGTGGAACGAATGTTCCACCTGCACTGGCAGCATTCTGAATTACTCTCCTTCCTTAAGTAAGTACAAGTATGATGAGATATCCATGCATGCACCTTTTTTCTTCAATTTTTTAAAATTAGCATACTTCAAGCATAATTCTAACTGAATGGTATACAGTGAATTTAGGGTTTCCTTTACACTTTTTGTGGGATAAGATTTATGTATTATAACCTTTAATTTATTTTTACCAAGGTTATCTGCAGTTAACACTAATCAAAGTGTCCTTTGGTGTGGTTATATCCAACCTAGGAATTCTATAGGAACTCTGCTTCCTTAATTGCAAAAGATGGCTCTCAACCTGATTCCTTAGACAGACTCAGTAGACAGTCAGATCAGGTTTTTCATTAATGATCTCACCATTCCACTGATGCTCTTGGTGGAGACTGATGACTCTTATGTGCAGTCTTTCCATTGAGATGTTCCAGGAATCTAGGAATTTTGAAACTAGCATAAATGATGTTTGTTGAATACTTTAATACGATGAGTTTTGAGGTAAGTGGATCCCAACTCTTTTTACTAAAAATAACAGCAATTGGAAAGAAATCCTTAAGTGTTTCTAACGTAGTTTCTTGGGAACTTTTTTAAAGCTCTTTAATAGCTAAATTTTAACAAAAGACATCAGTTTTACAGAGCTTTGGCTTTTAAGACGTGGGTGTATTCAGAGCAGAATTGAAGCAGCAGCCGGTTGGTCAAGGATAAGTCCAGTGCTTCTGTACACAAATGCATCAATGACTGATGGTTGTTGAGGCCAAATGATCAGACATGAAGTAGTAATCCATAGCAATCCTAGAAAAACACCACAGGTTTTCACACAAAAGCGTTTCTAGCTGGACTCCTTTGCTTATATGTATTTTGATGCTTTTGGAGGTCTTTTCCAATCTGAACTCTTCTGTAATTAATTTGGTGCTCCTTTTGTGCTTGACATTTCCACATCCTGTTAGTTTTCTGCCTCTCCTAGTTTGTGCGAATTCTATAAGATTCCTTTGTGGCTCCTGATTTATGGATCTACTTTTCCTACTTGTGCATTTTAGGATCATCTAGAATATTTGCATTTCCTCACAGGTGTTTGTAGATCATAGTACAAAAATGTCTGATATCTGCACTGCTGGCATGAGTGTGTGTAATGATGGGAAGACGTCTAAAGCCAGCTGAGATATGAGTAGCTTATCTGTGATCTGCTATCCATGCACATTCACTGTGATTTGTGGAAAGTCAGCAGGTAGTTCTTGGCTTTCTTACACCAACCACTGCTTTCTGGTCAGCATGGTTCAAATAAAGCATAATTTGTATCTCAAACTTTCCACTTGCCAAAGCAGTTGGATGGTGCTCAGTGTTTCAAGCGACAATCCAAGTATCAATAGCCACTTGAAAGGTTTCCTTGGTGCATTAATACAGCAGTAAAGGAAAAGTTTGATTATTTTACAGTGCAACTAAGTTGTTGCAAGCCGTGTGTCTTGAGGAAAAATGTCTTAACAGTGTGGAAGTACTGATCTTGGAGAGCTGCCTTTATGTTAAATATTAACCTGAATGAAGAGGAATTTCATTAAGACAGTGTTCCTCAGCGAAATGCAGCCAATTGTGAGAACATTCAGTTATACAGAGCTTTGCTATGATGACATGGAACCTTGTTGTATAGCTTTTCTTGGAATGAAAATTGTAGATTACACCTATTCCTATGTATTTACCAAGTAAAAACATCAAAAGAAAGATAGGATACCTGAAAAGATTGATATTGTATAGCTTTCATCTTTTTTCATTTGGGAAGAGCTGAAGTTTAAAAGGGATTACATGGGGCAGAGTCTATGGGTTAGTGGAAAATGGGAATTTCAGACATGGTGAGTTTTAGAACCAGACTGCTAACTTTTTGTGTCCCTGATGAAAATATTCTTGTTTTAAAAAATATGCTAGATAATTGTATGATACATGACCTTTCAATAATTTGAAAATATAAAGAATAATTTTCCAAGTAAAATATGGAAACTGAAATTATATTCTTACTGGAAAAATATAATTCTGTGAGAAGAGTAATAACTTGTCATGATTCTAATTACAAACGGTGAGATTTGACTTTTAATGTACAAAGTAAATTTATTTTGGACTGTATGGTACTGAAAAGTATGATCATTTCATTTGAATGAAACACTGGTTATATAAGAAGAAAAGCTAGTTTAATTTTTATTTACATTAACCATTTAAAAAACTCAGTGAACAAATTAAATCTAGATTTGCTATGATAATCTTCCTGACCTAAAAGTCAGGATACTTTTCTGCTCTCCTGAGAAAAATAAACTTCAAAATTCTACATTGTTTTCCTTTCTTTCCAGCACATTTGTTTAAACTGTGTCATTTGAGATAGTGTTTTTTCACTTGGAAATTAACTTTTTTGGTATTCAGTCTAATGAAGTTGCCTTTTTGTTACAGCAATTACTTTTCTTGTTGCATTTCATAGTA
The DNA here is from genome assembly GCA_013397755.1 of Cnemophilus loriae. NCBI lineage: Eukaryota > Metazoa > Chordata > Aves > Passeriformes > Corvidae > Cnemophilus > Cnemophilus loriae. The sequence continues at coordinate 386,836 of VZTF01002689.1, forward strand.
ACTTGAGAAGAGATGGCAGGTCCATTGAGAGTTTTGCAATACCTTTGTTGACACCTATATGACTTCCAGTATCATTTATAAATATGAAACTGCAGACAGATAAAAGCATCATCAAGTTTTAATTCTCCTAATGTTATGCAACACTGGTCATTTGGCTTTCACATGGAAATGGATATTACTTGTTTTGATGCTTTGTGTTATAATAAATCCTTTATGGAGGAGCAATGCTCATAAAGAAGCCAATCTGTCCGGAGTTGTATGTTGTTTTAGTGTGTAGCTGTAGCCATAGGAATTGAACATGAGCTTCTATTGATGAAGCTCATCTGAAGCAGTTAACAGAGCTGGATCACTAGTTCAGAGGCTATTCAGATAGAACACAGAGGAGATTACACATAGGTTGAACAACTTGAAAAAATTGTATTTCTCTTGAAAATAATTATTTTTCCTGCCTATTAACTTTTTCTCCTTTGTGATTTCAGAAGCCAAGGAGCATCTCTTTCTCATGTTATGCCAGAATTTCTGCTTGCACCTGAAGATTATAAGATATGGACTGAAGTGAATACTGGACTGAGGGTAGGTAGGTTTGGTGTTTTTTCTCTTTCTAACAAAGCCCACGTGCTTAGTTTCAGTCCTTTGAATACTAATGGCAGTTCTTGGTGGAACATGAGTGTTCTTACTGTGCTGACTGTTTTGAATTGCATAAATCTAAGCATGTGTATGAGACTAAGTAGGAATTTAAGCTAACTCCAACATTTACATCGGTCTCCCCTGGTTTTTTCCATTCCTTCTGATACTGTTGATACCTGATATTGATGTCCAATAGATATGTTTTAAAGCAGAGATCAGATTATCATACAGATTTCACCATTTTTTAAAGAAATGTTTTGTGTGTTGCTCCTGTTTCCTGATTGCTGCTTTCAACTCCTGTCAATTCTTTATTATGGTTCTTATTCCTGAGATAGCAGCAAACTGCAAGTGATTCTAATGTCGGTCACTATTGCACTATCATAGATGTTATCAGCCATTTATGCCATTGATTCATTATTGTCCTCTTGTGGATTTCCTATCCAAACTGATGAAATGAATATTGAAAAAAATTCCCATCCTTTTATCTGAAGTGTTTCACACCTGAAGTGAAGAGAGGAAGCATGAGAAGCTCAGGCAAATTAAGTGGCAAGCGTATTTTCATTCTGGAGGACAGAACGTTTGAGACAATGAGCAAACGAGCTTGGACGGATGTGCTCCTGCAGATATACAAGGTAAATTGAAGATACATTTACTACCAAATTCAGAGGAACTGATGGCCAAAAGCTTTATTTTGAAAAAGATCTGTGGTATATTGGAGGTTTATTTTTTTCCAAACACATCTTTAAAATGAAATACTGGTATTTTATTTCTCTCTAACAGAGAAGGAAAAAGAAAGATGAGAATATTTTAATTTTCTTTAAACCTACGTAAGTGTGTTAATATGTTCCAACTAGGAAATGTTATATTAGTACAGTCTGCATTTTGTAGAATTTAATGTGGTAGAAAGACTATTGCAAGTAAAGAAAACTCTGTCATGCTTTTGTGTTACCCTGCTTAGAGGCCCTTTTCACTGGACATAATTGCCTAGATGTGTAACTGTAGTATTTATTATCTTACATTAGAATGGAGATTTTAAATAGCTAAGCATTTTATTTTATAATACCTATTCCTTTTAAAATATGATCAACTTGGTTAGTATTGACTTGTCAAATTTTGTTCAATTTTATTTTTACTGATGCTAGAGAAAAATCTTGGGTGCCTAAATCGTGTTTTCCAAAGTGAACCTTAATGTGCTCATCAATGATCAGTAACATTTATGTGCCTAAAAGAAATATTTATTTGTTTCTGTTCAAAGGGATGGAAAATAGATTAAAAATATAGCTAATATTTGGGCTTCCCAGTACGAGTCAGACATGGATGTACTGGAGTGTGACTTTAGTGAAGAGTCCCACAGACGATTTAAGAAACTGGAGCATCTGTCATACAGGGAGAGACTGAAAGAGCTGAGAGTGTTCAGCCAGGAGAAGAGAAGGCTCGGGTGGGGGTGTGTCTCTAAGAAATGTGTTTCAACACCTGAGGGGAGGTTGGTTGTAAAGAGGACAGTGTTAGACTTAGACTCCTCAGTAGTGCCTCATGACGTGGTAAGAGGCACCAGGCATGAACTGGAATGCAGGAAGTGCCATTTAAACTTAAGAAACCTTTTTCCTGTCAGAGTGGTCACACACTGGAGTAGATTGCCTGGTGGGGTTTGTGCAGTCACTGTCCTTGGAGGTATCCAAAACCCAACTGAACGTGATCCTGGCAAAGCATTCTAACTGATTGTTCTTGGAGCAGGAGGTTTGCACCAGTCAATCTCCAGACCTGCATTCAAACCTCAACTCTTCTCTGATTATGTGATTATTGACTGGCAAAGCATAATAAAAGCTAGCAAAAATTATATTAAAGAAGGTATGTAACAGAGATGTAGAGTTGATCTAGAACAAAATAAGGAGAAAAATAGCTGAGAGGGGAACAGAGATGAAACAGTATGTGTACATGGGCTGAGACAGATAACCTAAGAGCACATGAAAACATGGATGTGGGAAAATGCAATCATAGTTACCAGAAAGCAAGTCACTTTGCTGTTCTTTCAATTTGCTGTATTATTCATAGGTATATGATAGACTAGCACAGAGCAAAACCCCACCAAAATTAATAGTATGCGTGTATGTTGTGTTGTTTGGGTTTTGGTTTTTTTTTTCCTGATGAGATGAAACTCAAAGCTAAAAAATATGTAGCTTGAAATGCCTTGATTCAATCAGGTTTTATATCAGTCAGGTCAAGGAAACCTCCAGTATCAATTCAGGCTGGGGGATGAACACATCACCAGCAGCTCTGCTGAGAAGGACTTGGAGGTTCTGGTGGGTGAGAGGGTAGACATGAGCCAGCCATATGCACTTGCAGCCCAGAAAACCAATTTTGCCCTGAATTTTATTTTAGGCCTTTAATGTGAGTCTTTTCAGTAGAAACAATCAGTGTAATTTGGACCTAAATAAACAACTAGGTCATGAAAGATACAATTTGAATGTTGTCTATAGGTTGCGCTGGACATCAGTGTGAGTAGTTCAGCAATTAGTGCTTTGGATAAAATATGCACAGTAATTCTTTACAGATGACCTAGTGATTTCACAGGGTTCATCAAAACTTGAAGAAAAATTCAAAACGAGAAATATTTAGAATCAGAGAATATCTCAAGTTGGAAGGGATCCATAAGGAGCATTGAGTCCAACTCCCAGCTCCTCACAGGACTACCTAAACTAAACCGTATGACTACGAGCATTCTCCAGATGCTCCCTGAACTCTGTCTTAGTGCCATGACCACTTCCCTGGAGAGCCTGTTCCAGTGACCAATCACCCACTGAGTGCAGAACCTTTTCCTAAGATCCAAACTTCCGCTGTTGCAGCTTCATTCCATTTCCTTGTGTCCGCATCGCTGATGATCAGAGAGAGGAGATCATCACCTCCGTCTCCTCTGCCCTCCTTGAGGAAGCTGTAGACTGTGGTGAGGTCACTCTTCAGCCTTCTCCAAGCTGAACAAACCAAGTGATCTCAGTTGCTTCTTGTTTGTCTTGCCTTTGAGACTTTTCGCCATCCTGTGTTGTGGTTACGTGGGTGCTAATGTGCAATCTCCTAAACCTTTTCTAAATTAGAAAACCTTATGACTTTGAAGTGTTTTGTTTTTTTCTGTATCTTCCTGCTCAAAATTCTCTTTACAGTTCATAAAACACTTTTTATCATTTCAGGTGTTTGTTCTTCCCCGTGTTTCTTGCCGTATTGTTCCTGACCCATCGAGCTTGGAAAGCTTGCAGAACATGCCAGGAATCAAATCAGAACCTTTATGCAGTAATATATATTCTCGATATGAACGAACCGTCCTCATCTGGTTGAATAAACATTATGAGAAAAATCGAAAAATTGTGTGGAAAGATAGTCAAAGAGGTGAGATAATTCTTTCACTATGTTCTTTCTTCTAATTCTCCTTTTCTAGACTTTTGCAACTATTCATAGAGATATTGTGACAACTTGCAACTGAAAGTATTTTTTTGGTATAAGTTATTGCCTTCCCATATGTATTTCCTTTCCTTGTGTTTCTGTGTTCCATGATCAGCATCTTTTGATTAGCACTATTCATGATGGATCTTCTGTGTTCTGTGTATTCTTGTAGTTTTTAACTAGGCATAGAGGGTGATGTGAACCTTCTCACTTTCTTCTTTCCATTAATGTTGTCAGGAAGTGCTAACAGTAATTACTTTATCTTAATTTTCCTGTTTATAGTCAGACACAGATGTTACTATGTGTGGTATAGTGGTATGTTTGAGAGCTACCTTTTCAGAATTTTTAGTATATTTTTGTATGTCCTCTATTCAATGACATTTGGGAAGGCAGTAGAGACCAGCATTCCAGATGATGAATCTTGTCCTGCTTGCAATGGCAGGTTGACTCTCATGGTTGCTTGTGTAAGGTTAGATAAAATTACCTTTTCCATTTAAGACTGATCTAGGCAGTTCTGGTATTCAAATCTGATAAAACTGTTCAACCACTAGTAACTATTACTTCTATTTTCTTTCATGATTTTTCCCTTTTTCTTCTTGACCCTAACTTCATTGCCTTTTTCAGCAGTAATTTTGAATGTGTGGTGAACACCAAGAAAGGCCAGTCTGGTGATAAGCAGGGTTGACCTCCAGAATGTCTCATAAGCCATATATGGAAAAAATTGTCTGGTGTCATTTTTGCCTCAAGCGATTTCTGACCTGTCTGAATTATGGATAATCTATTTGGATGTCATCTTCCATAAGTCTCATTTGGGCAGAATCTCTATCTTGCATATGCTTTAAATATCCCTTTGCTTTCCTCATTTTACTGTGTAGAAGCAAATTATGATGACTATTCTCAAATAAGTTGAATACTTCTGCTGGTAGGATTGAAATGTTAGTCTATACCTCCTGCATCCAACAGAAATAAATTTCTAGCTATCTTTGCATAGTTTGGGTCTGATCTTATGATTCACTCAGGGAGCTCCCTAGCTGAAGTAACATGGCCTGCAGTATGTAGGTGTATTTTCAGTGTATTGTTTTTTATTATCTGTGCCTGCTTTGGTGGAGCTTCCTTACAGCTGCAAGCACTACTCTGATGGGCTTTTCTGAGCCCTCTGTGTGTAGATGGCAACTTGCAGAGAGAATGGCGCTGTCTGGCCAGGGTTGTGGCTCACTGTAAATGCTGCATGGAGGTACTCCCCATCCCCATCTGTCTGTTCTCTGCATTGCAGGCTCCAGTAATATCTGGGTGTTGAGGCACAGCTGGCCTTGTTCTGGTCTGTGGCAGCTCAGTGGGGAGAACCCAAGTGCCCAAATACATCTTATTTAACATTTAACTTTTAATTGAGTTATAGTATCTAAAGATGAGAGGAATGAATCTGAATCCTAAAGTGCAGATCTAGTGGATGTTACCAGACAAAAACGCTGCAGATTTTTAACTGGAATGTGTACTCAGGATGCATTGAAGGAGCCAATTATTGGAAGTGTTATTTTAGTTGCCTAAGAGTATGTAATGAATTGTAATATAAAAATGAGGGGTCTGTTTTTAATAAGTCATCATATAGTTATCAGCAATTGTAAAGTAGGGATTTTTTTTACAATTATTTAGTTCTAAAGGTTCCCCAAAATTGGCACCCAAAAAGAACAATTTAATTACAATATTGGTGTTCTCAGAAAATAATAATAGCTTCTGCTAAATTGTGCTGTTGATACAGATAACTCACTAGGCTGATATATTCATTAGTACAAATCTGTTGTAGCTTTGACTCTGGGTCACAGGTGAAGATGAATTCTGTGGTTACTGCCTGGGCGTATTACATCTGCATTACAGTTCTCACCTACGATTTCACTTAATTATACTTTTCTGCTTTCAGAGGACTGCAAGATTGAAATGAGAAGGCAGAGTTTAACTATACTTCCTGCATATGGGAAGTTACAGATACTGCCTCGCTATATCAACTATCAACTTTATAGATTTTTTGGTTGATGAGTTCTGTATTCTCTTTCCTATAGGGCACACAGAAATAACTTGATGTATGCATATAAGCATGTCCTTTTCTTTTGCTTCTATTTCCATTTCTCTCCTAAAACTGCATAAATGAGTATTGGCAAAGATCCAATAATCCAGAAAAAGAGAGAAAATTCTGAAAAATTGTGAAATTTATAGTCTTACTGTTATGCCTTTGCAATATGAAAACTTTGAGTTGTGCAATCTTACACTGTTTTGTTTCAAAGATGTCCTGCCTCAATATCTCTTTGAATCCTCTGTTTTAGCCTTCACTTTCCTCTCGCTTGTTTTGCTTTTGCTGCCTCAGAATGAATTGTTGTCTGCTTCTGTGCTGTTCTTTCTGCCAAATGAGGCAAAGAACCTGATGGCAAAGAACACAGAAAAGACTTGAGGGACTCAATGCCTTCTTTTTTACCTTGGTCTTTACTGGTCAAGATTGGGCACTGAGCAATCTCAGGCCATCGAGATGAATGGGAAAGTCTGGAACAAGGAAGACTTAGCCTTGGTGGAGGAGGATCGGATTAGGGAGCCACTGGACAAACACAAGCCCAGGGGACCCAGTGGGGTTCACCAAGTGCTAAGAGATCTGGCCAATGTCGTTGCAAGGTCACATTCACTAGCCTTGGAAAGGTCAGGACAATCAGGGGGGAAAGTTTGGAAGAGATCTCATTCCCATCTGGAAAGAGAATCCAAGAAACTACAAAGCTGGTCAACCTCATCTTGTCTCTTGGGATGCTGATGGAGTAAATATTCCTTGCAAACATTACCAAGCATGGAAAGTACAGGAACATTTTTGTGAGTAGTTGCCATGAATTTCCAAAGGGAAAATCATGCTGGATCAACCTGATTGCCTTCCATGATGACATGGCCAGCTCATTGGATGGGGGGAGAGCATGGATGTTGTTTATCTCAGCTTGGGCAAGGCCTTCAACACCCTCATGACCAAACTGGTGAAGTCCAGGCCAGTTAAGAGGCCAGTGAGGATGACTGAAATTAGGCTGAACTGCCAGGCCCAAAGGGTTATGGTCAGTGACACAAAGTCTGGCTGGAGTCTGGGCCCCAGTAATATCCCCCAGGGGTCATTAGTCTGAATTTGTTTTTTAAGATCATATACTGGAGAAGAGCTTATATACCTTGGCAGATTTAATATTCTGATATGCTATCGGTCCTTTAAGTTTTATGATGTTAAGTTTAATCTTTAAATTTATACTCGGATATTTTGACATTTTAAATTATGGTAGCTTTAAACTAAGCATTTAAGCAGACTTTTCCAGAGGAAATTAAGTGTCATAAGGAAAAATGTCAGAGTGTATTAAGTGTTCATGCACCTCAGCTGAAAGTCTCAGATATCCTCAGTTTTGAATTTTCGTTGTTATTATTTGCTTGATATCACTAATTTTAAGAGAAGGATTAGGTTGTTTTGTGTTTTTTTTTTTTTTTTTCAATTCTTACTGCAGTGCAGATCAGGGAGCAATTACCACTTTTTGCTTGACATTTATGTGCCTGCATATTACCATCCAAACACTCTGCTTTGAGTAGTTAGCCCTGACTAACAGTATGTATTGGCCTGCTGCTTTCAGCTCTAAACAGTCTGTTGGGTGATCAATTCCCACTAAATAAATGAAGATCTATCCAGGCCACGTTTCTAAGTCTTTCCTTTGATACCTAAGCTCCTTAAAGTGAAATGTGACAGTGAGAAAAGCCTAAGCTACTGCAGTGAGAAAAGTTTCTAATATTCATCTTTATTACACTTTTCTAAAGTTGGAGATAACTATGCCATTCATCAGAACTCTTCTCTTGCAAGAATTAAGATCTCAATAGCTTAGAGAGAACATTAGTGAGGAGTTTAGTGTCTCCACATCTCCTCTCCTTACTGCTACTGAAACATAAATACATTTTAAAAGCATCTTGGCATGTGTTTTGGAAGGGCAGGCTTTTGTACTGTCTTATTGCCCACAAACTGGAAAGCAATGTTGAAACTTGAGTCCAAATGCCATAAAATTGTGAAATGCAGCTAAGCCTGTAATGCTGAGACTTTAATTATACATGAAAATAAGATTCAGTGCCCACTTAGGGCATTATATGGACAATAGTAATGATAGCAGAGGAAGCATTAATTATTTGAGCGTAATAAATTTTCAGTTTACTTTCTAGTGTTCCTTATCATCATGTTTCTTTTCAGCATTTCTCTCTGAAAGACTAATTGCTAATAATATGAAAAAATAAGAGTCAGGAAAAACCCTTCAAAAGTTGCTAGAGTATTGGAATATTGTAATTCAAATCCTATAGTCCCTAAACAGTAGAAAATCTTGCAGATTGGTGAATTAAATTGTCTCCTGAGAAACTGTATGTCTCTTCCTTATTAATTATGGCTCTTACCGTGCTAAAAAAGATAAATTATGTTTTTGGAAATAGGGAATTTTCTTCAGTGTGTCCCAGGAAGATTTTGAAAAGACTAGATAATTCTGTATTTAATACAAAATTGTTAGAGAAGATGACAGCCGGTAAATATCAGCAATACCTGAACCTGTGTCTGAGACGCAAGAGCTGTCCCCAGAGCGGATACTTCTTCACTTTACTGGGGCAATCTGCTTCAGAGGGAAGGGAAATTCTAATCCAGTGCCAATACAAGTGTGTCTGGCAGTCTTGGGCATAGTGGCATCTCGCAAGATTCTTACTTTCAGTTAGGAAAGTTTTGGGTTTTATGCATTTTATTCACTTCACTGTTAATGAGCTTGGGGCTTTTGTTTTTAATTTTTGTATTGTCTAATTTTGATATCAGTTCAGCATGGCATCTGAGTTAGAATGTTGAGGGAGGAAATATTTCAGTGTGTTTATCTTCACAAAATTATACGAGAATTAAGTAGAATTCTTGTTTTAAAACTGATTCTGTAGAACTGCTATTTAAGGTTGGTTTTGGCATAGCAATTTAGAAGTAAATTTTTTTCTTTCCTATGTTTTCATGAATTTTTCTTCCTCTGTCCTCTCTCCTTCCTTTCCCCAGTTATTAGGAAGGGTATTTAGGGAGTCCATTGGTTTTTGCTTCTCAATTTTATAGTTCTCAGAGAAAATTGAGAAACAAGAGTTAAAGAATAGTTTTTATCTTTGAAGGGTGGAGGGAATAATCTTGTGTAATTTCATATAAGTTTTTTTTCAGTTAGAGTCACTGCCAAACAGTTCTCCAAAATAATGAATCTTGCTATTTACACACTTAATAAAAAGCTGAATTAAAGAAGAGGAAAAGACTATCTAATGAACTGCTATCATGATTATTAGAAGTCGGACTTCCAACAAAGAGAACAAGAGAACATTGTTCTTGAGTGATAAATCCTGGAAAATATTTCCTGAAATATAACTTAGCAAAGTTTTAAACTGTTTTTCTGCACAGCAGAACATAAGAATGAAACATAAGATGTAAGTATGAAATCCAATAAATGGGCTTTTCAGTCCTGCTTGCCTTTCTTTGTTGACTTGAATACTCCATGTTTGTTTCCTGTAGCTGAAAAACCCAGAAGATCGTATCAGAATTTTATTTAATGGAAAAGAGAAAAATAATTATTTTTTGAGTTTAAAGTCCATACGTCATTGAGAAATAAGCAGAACTTCATGTTTCATTTAACTTTTTAGATTTTGGGGTAGTATAAAAAATTGTTTTGTACAATTTATACTGTCTGGCATTATGCAGCTTCAGGGAAATAAAAGTGTGAAGAAGAGTAATCCTTGGAGTTCTATATTGAAAACATTCAAAGGTTCATAATCGAAAACCTGTTAAAAAGATCTTAAAAAAAGAAAGTAAAGCCTAAACTCTTAGGCTTATATATATTTTTGTATATGTTTGTGTGTACATTTATGCATACATATACATATACATATGTGTGTTTCTAGACATGTATGCTTATATAAAAAAAAAAGCATATTTGTATATAAATATATGCTGGCTCTCAGAAATCTAATTTTCCAAAGAGAAATAATCAGACAAATGCTTAGAAAGAAATTTTGTTTCCTTGCAATACACTGTGAGATGTCTAAACAGCAGTTCTGCTTTCAGCCAAACAAGGAACTTGACAGTATTTGTGTGTTAATTGAAATAAATAAGCATTCTGATTATTTGTGTAATTAATGTTACTTCTGCAGTGCATGCCAGATACATAGATTGAGTGTGGTATAGATGAGGATTTAGTAATACAACTTCAGATACTTTGTGAGAAGAAAACATTTCAGACTGTGAAGTTTGAGAAAGGTTCTGTTAATTCATTGTGAGTATCAAACAATACATTTCATTGAGAGCAGTATTTAACTATTTTTTTGGTAAATAAAACGCAGTCATTATAGTATTCATTGTGAAGCTGGTCTAGAGGTCAGCAATGCTGTTACGAATTGCTGTGATTTGTAGCATTTTACATCTAAATGATCCATAACTGAAATGCCATGATGTGAGGTCCCACATTAAGGAGAAGGGAGCACCCAAAATTCATAAATACTCATGATTGAAAGGAATTACAAAAGTCAGGGTCTGCAAAAACTCACAAAGTTTTAGTAGTAAATCACACACTTGGCATGGAAGTTGGTATGTTAGTCCCTGACCTACTTATAAGGATGTGGCAGTGGGTTTTGGATAAAGACGTGAGATGAAAAGAGAGAAAAAAAGAAGTGAATGAGGGAAAACAAGAGATCACCAGTCCTGATTCCAGCACTGGTCCAGCTGATGGGACGTCCAGGGTCCCGGGAGGGCCACACGGCCTTGGTGGGGCTTGCTCACCTTGGTGGTGGCAGCTTTCTGTTGAAGACCAGCAAAATGGAGACGGATGTAAGGTAATGCTGCTCTTATGGGATGCATAAAACCCTCAGAAATTTGTCACTTTAAGGTACTGTTTAGGATAAGAATCAGTGAAAATAAAACAAAACTGCATAGAAAGTGAAAGACTATAGGAATTTTTTTTAGGAGCAGAAAGATGAATGTGCATGCCTCAGGGTAAAAGCATTCTGCAACAGATGGGAATAAATGAGACATATCCCCCGTGTCTCTGTTTTTCTGTTACTGCCCCATGTGGTGCTTCTTGAACTTTTCTGCTTAGAATTATGAATTGACGGTGATATTAAGTTGATCTGTCAGTGATATTTCAAGCATTCTTAGATTAATAATTATCAGTTTTGCTGAGCAAGAGTTGTATCCTGCATCCTGCCTGAAGTAGGAACTGTAATTTTTCTTTCATCTCTATTAAAATTAGGCTTGTTTTCCATGTTAAGATAAATGTAGCTACACATGCTGTATGTTCTGAAGGCAGATACATCATCAGTCTCTTAATCTTAAATTTTAAGTAATAAATAATAGCCTTTTCAAAAATGATTCAAAGGCATATTTCATTTCATCTTTCTTATGCTTTGGATTGTATACTTCAGTACTATCATTTCAAAGCTTGTCCTGGTTCTAATGTTAGCATGTACAGGAAAGGTTATTGCTACATATTTCTTCTGTAAATGTTTGTAGTGTTCAGTGCCAGATTTAAGCTTCTGAAACAGGACTATAGGTATGATTATAGCTATAGATTAGTTCCACCTCCAGAGATTTTCAGATTCCAGAGTAAGAATTTGCTGTATAATAATATAAACCATTATTACTGCACTAGTTTACATTGAAAGGACGTACTGTGATATATTAAAGGTTGATCTAGCTCAGTATTCTACCTTGAACAGAAATTGCTTAGAGATGAGTAACAGTGCAAATGTACAGAAATGCGTTATACATACTCTGAGACTTCCTGCTTTGAAATTCAAGACTCCTTCAGATGGAGGTGGCACTCCTGTACTAGATTTCCATTCTGCAAATTTAATTGTATTTTCAACCTGTGCAGACTTGTAGTATCACAATATTCTGAAGCAGTAAGTAAATTTAAAATCTCTATTCTGTGTAAAATACTTTATTTCGAGTTTGCTTCTTAATGCTGTAACTTGATTCTTCCTTTGCTGACAGATTTGTGTATTCCACTAAGCTATTTAACATCTAGTTGCTACTCTTGGTGTCATGCCTACTTATGTAGACTGCTGTCGTATCACCATTCAGTTGCTACTCTTAGTAACATAGTCTAATTTATTAATTTCTTATAAAGCCGTATTTCATACCTTTAATCACAAAAGGCCATCAGTTTCTAGATTTTTGTGTGAATGTATTTGGTTTATTTGAAAACTCTCATATAATAGTAGCCTAGCTCTGTATATTTTTTCCTCTCTTTTTCAGTAACTCAGAATTTTAAAAAATTGCTTGTGGCTATGTAGCAGAAGATTTGGCATTGGCATCTCTTGTGCCTCCTTAGATATAAGGATTTTTCAAGTGATGGCAAGAATTTAAATTTTTTATTATTTGTGAAAACAGCAGAACAAGCTTCACAAGAAATACCGTACTTTAAAGATTTATTGCTGTTCTTACTTTTTTATATAAAATAGCTCTTAAACTTAGTAGATTAAACTAAACCTGATCTTTTAAGTGTTTTAATCCTTGGAACAAGACCAATTTTTTTTCATTCTGCATGGTATTCTTATTCAGGTAATTCCAATACATCATACTTCTGCCTATCCCGATGATGGATCAGTTAATAAAAGTGAAACTTAAAGAAACCACACAATAAATCCCAGAAATGGAGAATGAGACCAGAAATAATCTGCTTTATTCTCGTGTACAAAGACTAATCTGAATATACCTGTAGTGTACTAAACTGGTATTTGCCTAGGCTGTTATAAAAATCTCTGAAAAAGGAGATTCCACAATTCACTTAAGGCAATATCTGCCAGAATTTCCCACTCATTTCCATTTAAAAGAGTTTCCTATTGTCTATTATAAGCTCTAGCAGGGGACATTTTGGTTGAAGTCCATCCTTTCTCTTTTACAATATGGTGTGTAATGAATCTTTGCTTTATTAGTAACTTTATACATACTTTTGCAGATTGTTATCTTCTCCTTCAGTTTCTCTCTCTCCCTCTTCTTGGCAAAACATTTCCATTCTTTCAGTCTTTCAGTGTACTCAGCCCAGGGTTTTTTGTCGTTACCCCTTTTAGTTGCTCCTTCCTTGAAGTTTGGTGCCCATTGCTGGGTTTTATACCTGGTGAGACTTTACTAGAAATGAACAGAAGTGAAAAGATCAGTCTGTGTGCTCCAGATAGAACTCTCCTGTTAATCCATGCTAGCACAGTATTTGCTTTTTCTGCCACAGTAGTAGATTTACTGTTTTCTCCAGATACTTTTCTGCAGAAATTCTCTCTATCCAATTTTCCATCTAGCACTTGCATAATGAATTATTCTTAATTAATTGTAGTATGCTGCAATCATCATTATTGGATTTCATCTCATTTGTTTCAGATCATTACTCCAGTTGTTCAAGAGCTTAAATTATAGTCCTTTCCTCATGAATACTTGCAACCAAATTTTCTTCCCTAAGCCAATTCTTTAACTTGTTTTATATTCTCTCCAGATGGGAGTAAGATAATTTTGTGCAATTTTTTTAAAATTGCATGTGAAAATATTGGAAAGTACACAATCTAGGATTTTTTTTGTGGACAGCTGATAGCAGTTAGGGTTACTGTTTTTCAGTGAAATTTGTGCTTCACTTTACAGGATCTTTTTCCTGGAATATGTTTTCTTTGCTTCTCCATGACAGAGAATGTAATCAAAATCTTAACGAAGTTAAAATGTGTAGTATTTTTCTTTGGTCTGTCATATCATTTACATAGCAAAGAAAAAAAAATTGACCTAGAGGAGTTTATGGTGACTGTTGCTTAATATTCTGCCAACACATAAGTGGTTTGTGATTTTTGTGTAGAATTGCTGTAGCTATTCTCTTGATTATCTGAATTTGGAAAATAGTTTTCATATCCCACAAAAAAATATTGAGGCTTCAAATCTAATCATAAATACAAACAAATATTTAATTTTGGTGGCTGTGGGTTTTTTTTTGGTTTTGTTTTGGGTTTGTTTTGTGAAAAATAGATTATGGCAAAAAAAAGCATTGCAAAACCTTGTAGACTTTCTCTTGATTCGTCAGTGTAAAAATTTCAATTTTTAAAAAACTCAATGGATCTGGACTTTAAAACAAATTAAAAAAAAAAAGGTGGTGAATAATTAGAGTGTCATGGCAAAACTTTGCTGCTTCTATGTGGAAATGCTTCATGAATGAAGCAACCAGTGTGTCTGCAAGAGTTGGCTTAACCTGTCACAAGAAAGATGAAGACAGTGCTGTTATGCTTGGTTACTACATGCATGCAATACGATACCATTACAAGTTGAAAAATTATTAGAAGTAAAAGTATTAAAAGTAAATGCATTCAAGAGTTAAGTTGGTCCCAAATCGCTGAATGGACTATGCATGTTACTTCCTTTAGTGCTGAGTGGAATCAACAAGTGAAACAGAACTACTCTCATTTCAGATCCCTTGCAGAGGCCTTTTGCAGTATGTTTTTAGGTTTCCATAACCATAACAAATGTTTGAGTGCACTCATAAGTGGCTGCACATCCACTCCAAACTAACCCTGCTTAGTTATTTTCTTTTATGAAGTATTTTCACATATTTTCATGGGTGAGGCAGAGTACAAAACACCCTGTTGGGTGTCAGGATCCTGGGTTTGTTGTAGAACCAGCTCTTGCCCTGTTTGATAATTCCACACATCCGATTGCTTCCCACAGCACTCTGTTCACAAGGTCTCAAATTCCCTCCATGCCAGGGAGGCCACTGGAACATTAGGGAAAAATTGTGCCAATTCCTGCTGTGCTGCTGCTCGTAGACACCAATCTCATGTCCCTCCAAAGTCTCCAGACATCCACTGACATTTGTCTCTATGCATCCCTCTGATCTTCCAAAATCTTTCCTCCAATTATGAATTTTTTTCACCTTCTTTCCAGTCCCCCGTTGTCTCTTCAAGACCACTGATTGTTTTTGGGAATGCTTCTTTTTTGCCTCTTCTTTTCATAACTCCGAGTCCCCAGTTTTCCCAATCTCATTAGTCTATATGCAGAGCACAGTTCATTATCTGCCTAACTGGGGCTTCTGTCTCACTCCTCTTCATTAATGGGAGATTTAGGATGTGCCATTTTAGTCTTGGTGTTATCAAAATTTGCAGCCAACCCTTTTGGGATTCAGCTAGCAAGTAGCAAGAATCTGTCTCAATTCAGAAGTGAAAGTTTGGACAATTTTCTCTCCTCCTGCCCCTAGTCACGCAGAGTTGTTTGCTTCCTGTTAGCGTTCATGTTTGGAACTTTTTTTGGCCAGGTTTTTATCATGACATTGGATGGAAATCTTTATCTTAAAGCTCCACTTTTTTTTTTTTTTTTCTGCAAGAAGTGCCAGTACAAATGAAATTCAATATATTTACATGCTTAGAGGTATCCTGAGTAATAATTCTGATTTCCATTGTTTATTTCTACTAAAATTGACTAATTCTATTTAAAAACTTAATTACTGTAGAGTGGTTAGCTGGCAGATGTTCTGCTAGATTTGATGTAATTAGGAAAAATACATTATGTTTTCTGACTAATTTATTCACAAGCCTTTGAGTTAAGTAGGTTGATTGATAGTAGAAGGATTAACTGAAAAACAACAAAAATGCTTATAGAAGTATTTAATTAGCTAAGATATGAAAATATTCCACTTAATGGGTTTTTTTCTTTATGCTTCCATTTACACAACTATAAAGCTATAGTTCAATAAGTGGTTTTTAAAAAATAGTCCTACCGTGTTTCATTTCCACTGGCACATTTATGTGGCTGCATGGCAAAACTGGATTAGGTGATCCAGATTAAACAGTAAATGAATTTTTTGCTTTTTCTTTTTAAGCCAGCTTTGTTCCCCAGCTACTTTGTTGGCACGCAGACAATTCTCCCAGCGTAAAAGCGAGGATTAGTGAGAACACAACAAAGTACGAAAGTGCTGTGTATGATGTCCCTGGCCATGGCAGGGGTTTGGAGCTTGGTGGTCTTTAGTGTCCCTTCCAACACAAACCATTCTGTGATTCTGTGATACAGGCACAGCTGCTGCTGCTCAAGTGTGCTCAAGTAATATTCCCACCAGAAGACTAAAAGCAGCAAATAGTATATTTAAAGTAAAATATAAAGTAGGATAAAAAATAAAGTTATTTTTTTGATCAAAGCATATGGTTTAATGAGTTTCCATAACCAGGCTCAGCAAATCAATCTAGATTACTAACCAGAAGAATAGTTCAATATCGGACCTAATAAAGCAGAAATACTTAATCTTAAAAGGTTAAAAATAAAAATTTGAAAGTGGTGATTTATTAGAAATACCGATTTTGTGTGCTGAGAGTGAGTCTGAACTGTATTAATAAAAAAAGAAGACAGTTTATTGATTTTTATAGGTCCCAACTATGATCAATAAAGTGATGAATTTATGTTAGAAAGGATGACTTTTTAGGAAGAAAGTATGCTTTCAAAAATGTATTTTGCTATTTTTAAGGTATTTGTTTTTGCAGTGACTACAGTAAATATTTTTTTAAATAACTGCAAGCAGATTACCAAGAAGATGGGATGAAACGAATGTATCTTACTGTAGCTATTTGTAAAATGGATGTCTGAATTTAGTTAAATTAGTACTGTTACAGTTTAGAAGTTGAGGCTCATATTACTTGAATCTCTTCCTGTTATAAGTAGCAGGAAGATGTTATATATCCAGTCAGAATCAATCTTTGGTACCTTCCAATATGGAGTTTTCAAGACTTGAAAGCTGAGTTTTCTGCTTGAAAAAGTTCTTTCAGTTAAACAATAAGGACAAAAAAATAATTTTGACACAGTGAGATTAATGCAAGTTTTAATTTTGTTTTGAAAGCCTGAAGAAAAGGAAATATTAATGCAAATACTGTTTTAAATACTGTTGGTTGTTTTTTAAAATATATTTAATGAAAATATATGTAATGAATATTAAGAATAATATTACATAAATTGATTCACAGCATGAATAGGAAAAAATAAGGTATTTTGGGCCAAGCCTAAACATTACCACACTGAAACAGTGGCAAACTAAAATCATTACCAATGTCACAGAGTTAAGCTCAGATGGATTTACAGAACTTTGTTTCTGAGCTTGTGCAGCATCTGCTCCTGTTGTTTCTTACTAAAGCTGTAGGAATACATTGAAATATCTGTAAGTTGATGTGAAGTGATGGACAATTAAGTTTTTCTGATGACGACTCAACTGTAGTCTGTAAATGTCTGTTCTTTTTGTGAATAATGACAGATAGATTTTGCTTAGGATCTGGTACAGGGGTTTGTTGTAAGTTGAACTGATTTTTTTAAGTGTAATAGTGAAATGAAACCTATGTAATTTGTCCCATATGAGAAAGCTTGATCCCATTGGGATCCCAATTTGGGAGCTTGGACCTGAGACAGTAAAGTTGTGTTAATGCTGTGTTAAATACTTTAAGATAGGGATGCTTCAAATAAGAAATTATGAATAAACTACTTTTAATTTCTTAATAATCAGCTTTATTTTAATAAAAACATAAGAAATATTAAAAAAATATCTAACCTTCTCAGGCATTTGAGTTTACAACAGTTGTGGTGATTTGTGCTGTAACAATTAAGATGTTAGCTCTGATTTATATTGCATTTATGCTAAATAATTTAATACGACCTCAAAGAAAATCAATAACCTTTCCTTTTTGCGTCTTAAGCATTTCAACTTTAAAGGATTTCTGCATATTTTCAAGAGTTTCACTAGCTCTATTAATGTTAGGCCATTAGAAATAAAAAGTGTACATATTTAGGCTCCTAATCTGTGAGGTTAAGTTTAGATTATTTGCTTTCCATTCTGCCGTGATGAATATTTTCACATGCTGCAGCAGAATGAATAATAGTTACAATATTCTAGGTGAGATTCTTGATGTTTTCAGCAACAGCTCTGAAATAGAAATATGCCTGTGAAATTCTACATGTGAATGGATGTTTCCTTTTTATGTTCTTTCCTCTACTCGTGATTTCATATCTATCTAGAACAAAATAGGCATCTTGGGGAGAAGAGAGTCTCATGGATCTTGCTTTGTGTTTTAATCAGGTGGAATACCACCCATGAGATGGATAGTGAATTTTGACCAAGATCTTCTCGATGGTCTGGTATTGGCAGCACAGATGGCAGCTTATTGTCCGTATTTGGTAAGAAGGTTTTTTAATATTGTGCAAGTTTTATACAATTTATTAATGTCAGTGGGTTTGTTCGGGCTTTATTTTCCTTTGCAATGCTGAGGAGTGCACTGAGTGCAGACAGCTCGGGGTGCAGCTGTGGGGTGAGCTGCAGGTGGAGCGCTGCGTGGTGGGAGCCCGAGCAAAGAGACCTGGCACTGACCCTTTGCATCACAAAGGTTCTGGGGACCTGGGGCACAGCCGGGTGACCAGAGACACACGGCAGCAGCCGAGGATCCAGCAGGACCACCCCAGACTTTCACACACTTAGGCTCAGGGTGTGTAAAAGCCCAGAGTTTCCTTTGTGCAGACTCAAAGGAGAGACTCCTTCTCTCCTCAGACGCACCAGCTCGAGGTGTTCCTCTGTTATTGTACCAAGATTAAATTATTTTAAGAATCCAGATGGGTGAGACTCTGCTGTGGGAAACCTGGGGTCGAGCTAGTAAGGAAACCTTGTCTGAGAGTGTGAGAGTGGGGTGTGGTGAAGGGAGTCAAGCAGGGCACCCATCACTCATTGCAGCCTCCCACTGCAAGGGGCCTTCAGTCCTGGATCAGGTGGCTGCTGGTGCCTCCTGGGTGCTTGGACAGGGAAGTTTCCTTAACAGCAGCTCTTGGCCTGTGTGACTTTTAAAAAGAAAAAAAAAGGCTACCCCAACATTTAGCAAGTCATGGGGGATTATTTCGGTATTAATTTTTCTTTTTACTGGGTATATTCTTAACGGGGAATTTCAGTTCAAAATTTAGGTTTTACTGATTGCTGAATGAGCAAAAATACAAAATCAGTAATTTTGCCTCGTGGAAGGTTGAGTTTGATTTCTCTCTCTTGTCTAGATTCCCACTCACTTCATAAAGATGTATACGAATCCAAGAACTCATGAACAGTTTCTGCACAACTCTTTGATAATTGTGCAGGCTCTGCATGCAGTCAATCTGGATATAGACATAAAGGTAGATGATTTTATACTAGCAGCTCTTATATACATTAATATCTTTATTTTGACTTTTTGTATAGTAATGTTGCACATGCAATTAAGTTGAGATTGTAGTGAAACAGTTTTGTTTCAGGATGTGTAACTATATGATGGAAACCAAAACGTTGCTTCATATGAATAGAATTAATTAAAGTAATTTCCATAATTTCTTGCTTTGTAGAATCGCACATGCACAACTAGCTTAACATAAATTAATTCAGTTCAGATTTTAGCATCTTAAATCACACAGTGAAAACTCAAATGGAATTCATTATTAGTAATGGAAGGCAATTTAGAAAAATATGTTTAAGAACAAACATCATGCACTTAACCATAAAAAGAAGTGGTGAAAAAAATTATATGAACATCTGGTGACAGTTGCATGTATCTGTCTAACCATGACAGCCCGTGAGAGTTCTGTCCCAGGTTTAATGCTCCCAGAAGTCAGCAGCTTTGGATGCTGGTGAGAGTAGCACTCACTCGAAGCCATCAGCTTCTGGTGTCCTTTTTCAGGGAAGAATACAATGTTGTTGATCATTACTTCCATCAAAGATGGAAGTAATCCCAATCTGCTTGGGTTATTATTATTTTGTTTAGTAAACATGCTTTACATCTCTGTGGTTTTTATTGACCTATGGCTCCAAATTTTATCCACATGATGACCTTACATAGGTTAGATGTTGTTCCTTTGTTCTTTTTGTTGTCCCCAAAACCAGTTTTCTCCTACTCCTAGTCCGCATTTCTTTAACTGTCCATTTGTGAGTTATTTATATTTCTGGGAGCATATTGGGCTGGCTGGAAGAGCAGAAGGTTCATTAGAATAGACACAGTATTTGAAAGTGTATGAAGAAACTTTCCAAAGGAATTGCGGCATTGGGAATCAGAGGCAGTGCTTATTTGTGTGGACAAAGTAGTATAAAAAGAAGCTCAATTACTTCTTTTTTTCCCTTTTCCATTTGGTTGTGTTATGATTACAAGGAAAAATTAACCCTGCTATTTCCATTTATATCAGCTACTGTCTTGCTGTCACCTCCTGATACAGCTCACAGAGTTAGAAAAGACTTTGCTATGACAGGCTAAACGAAGAAAATCTACTGCTTCCTATACTTGTGACTGACAGGAAGCAAAAAAGTAATCTGGGTATAACCCTCAAAACAAAGGCATACTCTGCCTCAGCTTTTATTAAAAAAACCAGGCAGTTCAGCACATGAAGGCAGAGGCTTGATGCCAGAAATGAAAAGGGTGTTGAACACATTAGATGTGGAAGCAGAATTCTAGGATATTCTCCTTAATGTACCTGTTTTAAGACTAAATTGTGTATAACAGATGGGAAAATCCTCCTCTGTACAGAATAATGATTTAAACAAAGGTACACAATCAGTCAGTACCAGAAAAAGGAATAGATCTTGGATCTTCAAGGTCTGTATTTTAGTTCTAAGGGTACATTTTACATAGATTTATTGAAATTCATATATATTTTCCTAAGGCTATTGTAGAAACTTCTGAACTATCTTGTTCTACAGTGATAAAAGTAGCAAAATACATGAATCCTTTTGCTGAACTCTCTTAATTTGGGAATTTTCTGGTAGTCTTGTCTCTGAAATTTAGCAGGCTAAAATGTTCCAGTAGCATTGGCAACATTCTTGACTCAGGCAGCCACTGCTTCTGAACTCTCAGGACAGCTTTGCGTTAATTAACAGCACAAGCCGAGATGTGATAGGTCTGGAACAGCTGGCATTTTCAATCTGAAAATCTAAGATTCTGTAATGATAAAGAAATTCAGCTGTCTGCAAGTCTTCAGCTTCAGGTTTAAATGACACTTGTAATGGAGTTCAAGGCTTTAAAATCCTTTTAAGGATTAAGGTGTAGATTTAAGATGGAGTACTTTGGGCAGGATATTGTTTCCACTTTCTAATCATGACTTACAATTCAACTCTAGAGTATTAGTGGTGGCTTTCTACATGTTTTTTATTCGTGTTTGATATTTTTAAGTTTTAAAATGCTTTGATTTGACAAAGATCCAAATGAAAGCCTGGAATAAAGTATTACAAGATAAGATGATGGATAGCAGCAACATGGGGGGAATGTATGTGACAAAGATAGATTAGGATAGAAGGTGCAGTTATTTGGAATAGCCAGTAGAGGAAATTTGTTTCAGACTTTATTATTTATTATTATTTATTTATAATTATTTCTGTTGTTTGCTAATGCTTTTTTTTTAAAGCAGATAAAATTTACTGTGAATTTTCTGATGAATCTTGTTAAGAAATACACTGTTTAAAAATTTTGGTTATTAGACTAGTAGATAAATGTCGGAAAGTTTTATAAATTCATCACAGGATAGAATTGTATTTTCTGAGGAAATAAATTCTGATCTAAGTGGAAATGGGTAGAAAGAAGTAGGTGGCAGAAAAAAGTTAGTCTTCAACAGATAATCTACTCTGGCATCTTTGCTATCTTAAATGAAAATGCAGGAAGAGTGAAAAGTAGGAGTGTAAAACCACAGCTATATTGGAATAATGGTTAAGATTCAATAGCCATTATTGAGATAAGTGAGTGGAAAAATCAGAATACTTTTCAGACTTCAGATTTAAAGCTTTTGGCACAGAAGAAGCTTTGTTACTTTGCATAGTAAATGCATCCTAAAGTTCAAATCTTCAACCAGTGGTGATGGAATTAAATAGAAATATGAGATGAGGCACATGATTACATAAGTGCATGAAGAGTATGTTAAATTATTCCTAAGAATCATAAGGAATTATATTATAAACATTATCTAGGAAGCCATGGAGACTTGCAGGGAAACTTCAGATCAGTGCCCGATTTTGTACTCACTTTCTTGGAAGATAAGAGGAGGAGCTGTGTGAGAACTCCTGGGAATAGGATGAGCTGCTTGGCTGGGCACGGGGCAAGAGAATTTTACCTTGAAAACTTTAAATAAACTTTAACATGAAAAGAAAAATTAACTCAGTTAAGATGATAAATATGTCTATACATCTCTCTTGCAATGCTAAAGACAGTCCAGAAGAGTAAATCTTTTTTTCTCCCTTTTTCATACTCTGTGGCAAATAATTTTACCATTCTCCTCAGTGACTTACCAGAATTGTTGAGGACTAAAGTTTGACACGTTTTGCAGCTGCCACTCAAATTAATTTCTGTAAATCAAATATTTAAAATGCAGGAATACTTGCTACCTTTTATAAAGCAGTTTAGTATGTGCAGTAAAAACAACTATATAGTTGTTATTTGGAAGGTGGCATTGTCTTCATAAACAGTTGCAAAACTGTATGTAGGAATATTTGGGGTGGTATTTTATATAAACAAAAGAATTTTAATTTTTTTTTTTAAGATAGCAAAGACATATGTTTTTCCAGACAGTAAATTTTCCTTGCTTTTGCTGTTATTCTGAATTTAATAAAATTACCATTTGTTTCTGCAGAACCGTGGGGAAAAAAGTTGGGCTTAATTTTTACCCTAGGTTTATCACCAGAGCACATCAGTGGTTTTCATTAATCAGGGGGTTTTTTGTACAGTGAAAAGATTCATATTCATATTAGCCATGAGAATAATCCAGTTGTTGCAGATTAGAGTGAAAATATTTGTATAATAAGAATTACCTTAAATTTTTTTTGTGCTTTTTCTTCTTATCTTTAGACTATACAGGCAAAATTTTAACTGAACATCTGGTTATTTTTTTGTTTTCTATATTAGGCCACTGATATCTGTGATCCAAACCCTGTCATGATGCTTATTTTGTGTGTCCACCTGTATGACACTCTCCCTCACTACTTACCCAAGAACACTATAGAATTTGCAGGTGCTCTCCATGCAACTATTGTTAAGCAGGTATTGATACCATTGAATTTAGATTTGTGGTAATGCAAGGTTAGAACACTATATGTATATATGTATTTATATTATGTATAAGATACAACAAAGAATTAATAGGGTTTGTGTCATTTGGCTAGTAAATATAGAAGATAAAAGTGTGTATTTTCTATTTTTATTCTCTTCAGTCTTGGGATCTCACTTCTGCTACTGTTTTTTCCGTATGCTTGTAAGCACATCAAAAAATCTACAAATTTGAAAAATCTGAGATCAAAGAGAGGAATAAGAGATTCACAGACATAGGAGTGCAGTGTACACTGTACTCTGAAAAATTAAGGTGGGATAGTCTGTGGGAAATTACACTCTCTTGGAAGGAAAATTATCTACCCAGTTATTTGAAGTACTTTCTTATTTTGTGAAATCCTTAGTTTGTGTTTTGGAACTTAACCTGCAGAACACACCTTTTATAGTCTAAAAAATGAGTAAAAATAGGATGATCTGGTTGTTTTTGTTGTGGTAGGTGCATCTGAAAAACCCGAGCAGTAATACTTTGGCGTACAGCGCCATTCTTTTGGGAAGAGATGCCGATGATTTCTCTTTACCTAAAGGAAACACCGTTACCATTCCCGCTACGTAAGTAATGACTTGTTAGTATTGTTATTTGTAGCATTACAGAAATAGAAACCTACCAATTTATGAGTCGTGGAGCAATGAAAATGTGTTCAACTACAAACAAGGCAAAATTAGTTGGTGTAAGGGTCAGGCTTGTCTCCTTAACCTGGAACAAGTCTAGAGTAATGTTTCAGTGGGACACATGTGGTTTAGTTCAACAGAGCTTTAGGAGGAATAAATAAGCCTTCCATTCCAGGAGTCATCTGTCTCCAATATATATTCTTTTTCCCAATATACCAACACTTGATTCACATTTTGTACATCAATGCATTGTAGAAGCATGAGCAGGTAAATTTTTTTTCTTCTGAGGTCTCAGATTTTGGTTCTTATTCTTAATTTAAGCACGACTGGAAATTAAAGAGACCGTGACACAGGTTTGAGTAGTATTGCACTGCATCTTTTTGTCCCCATCCTTCCTCCTCACCAAGATGGATGTGGTGCAGTTACTTTCCATCTTACATGTCTGAGAGACATCTAAGGATATGAGAGACATTTAATTTTGGGAAAGCTTTAGGATATCATTTCTTGTAGCAGAAATACTCATGGTATCTCACCATTTCTTTATTTTTGTTCGCTAAGTACATTCTGCTCTTTCTGTGCTATGCAGCTTTATGAATAAATACAAGAATTTCATTAATCCCTGTTTAGCTAGTGAAGACAAGATGGATGTAGTGGTGACTCTGGCTGTCAGTTAACCATTTTTAAGTTTATCTGCAAGATATTCATTTACAGATAAAATGGATTAGAGATTGTAAGAAGAAAAAAAAAGGTCAACATTTGTATGAAAATAAACTGTGAAGGAGAAAAAAATTCGAATATAGATGGTCAAATTCAAGAAGACTATACATAAATACAGTGCTCTTTAAGGACCATCAATATGTCAGTATTAAATTACATGCCTATTATAAATATATGCAAAGGGAACAACAAATAATGCTATGTTTTCAGCAAGCTGTGAGGCTGATTTGATTCCATTTTCTTTGCAATTACTTCAAATAAGAGTTATCATATAAATATAATCCTTGAAAATATCATGTGTTTCTATGAAAGGTCAATACCATGGCTGTTTCTCACTTCACCTTTAAAAAACACCCAAAACAAACCACAAAGCTAAATCAAGACAGAAGAAAATGCACACAACCTTGTTGTTGAGCTGCTTGGCATTATATATAACAACAAATGTTTGAAAAATTGCATAGAAATAAAACCTGTGGAAATGCCAGTCATGCACAGTAACCTCTGCAGAGTTTATCATGTCATGATCACTAAATGAAAAATAAGTTCTTTGTAATAATAGCTTTCTTAATATTCTGGTGCAAGTGTTTAAAAACTCCAAGAATTGATGAGACTTATGGGAGTCTTGCAGGTTCTTTATGTTAGATCGTAATGTCGTAGGTGGGTTTGGAAATTGTAGTAATGTGAATAAGATTCTCAGTATAGCTGAGTGTCATATGTTGCACGTGGCATCATTAATTCTTGATCTGAGATTCCCACTCTCCAGGGCACCACACTGTGCCGTGTAGACTTGCAGTTCACAACAGGAATAGCATAAAACCCCAAGATTATAGAACAATTCCATAAGATGAATTTGCCATCCCTTTTCATTGACCACAACACAGATTGATAGAGATAAAAGCTGAGCAACTTTGTGGTTTTGCCACAGAAAGCAACGATTCAAATCCAAATTCTCAGCTGTTGCATGAGTCCCAGGGCAAAGATCAGGCAGAAAGTTCAGTACACTGCAGTTGCCTGTCATTCTTATTTGTGACCACAATAAACTTCTTGAAACTTGATCCTTGAAGTGGCTTTGGGGGTGTATGTTTCAGGCAGTTTATTCCTCTGGGTGCCTGCATTAGCATGTTTTTTCCAGGACATTTTCAATGGTGAAATGACCTAGGAGCCTCAGACTCTGTGGGGCTCAGCAATTCTTCAATGTTATAAATGGTACTGTTGGGGGGCTCTGCAGTAGGAACTTGAAAGCTGTAAGAGCCAGGTGTACTGAACTTCCAGGATTTCATCATCAATATTCAGAATTGACAGTCTGAGACTTCCTGCCTTCTTAAGACTAATCTCAAAATCAGAGACATTTTGAGAGCTTCAAAGTGAGAGCTTCAGGCACTAAACTTTTCTTATTGTTCTTGCTTAATTGAAGGACTGATGCAAATAAAGTCTAAATTTGTACCTAGTCTAAACTCTCATTCTGTGTGGTCTTCTCTTCTCCAGTTTTCCCATTAGAGAGAAGCTGATAACCAGAGAACTTTGGTTTTTCTGCCTCTTAGTCACTCAGCTTTACTAATTATTCTGAAGGTTTTTTTAATCAATTTCTTTCTCACTCTTCAATGATAATTTGATTAAGACTATCTAGATCTGCCCCACAAGATGCTTAACAGGATGTCTGACTGCTTAAGTCAGAAAAACCTATTCAAATAGAGAAGCATAAATTGGATCAGTTGTTAACTTAGAGTGATACTCTAATGAAAGAGAACCTCGTATGCTAGTGTGTGTGTGAAGAAAAATTAAGCTATGTGCTGATGTAAAACGCAATAAGGATTCAGTATTGTTCTTCATCTATGTAGTTCATTTATTAGAATGTTTTAAGGTACTCTTAGTCAGAAGGTTATACTACAACAAAGTATTTTAGAGGAAACAAATTACTTTCTTTTCTAGGACCCTTCCCTTACAAAGACTCTGAAATGTGCTCCTGAAATTACATTTCTGAGTAATTTCTGAACCCCGGTTTTGTGCTTTTTTTTCCATAGAAGACAAGCCTGTGTAACTGTGGAATTCACAATTCGTTTCCTGCACCCTGCTGAAGCAGTGTTGATACTGATCTCGAATAAAGTTGATGGAATAGATGGTGCCACACTGACATTCTCTCTGAAATCTGAAGTTAAGAATATTGAGCCTGTTGTAAGTTTATGTGTGTATGATTAATATTTTCAGGAAAAATATTGTTATTCTGGACATTATATCAAATAAAAGGGAACTGAGATAAGAATGAAAATGTGACTTACCATCAGCATTATCCTTTGACCTATGAATTTTCAGATTTCCAATATTAGACAATGTACATTCAGAAAAAACCCTAGAGGAATATGTAAGATTCCTCAGGACATAAATCACATTTGGATCCTGAATAAATTGTAAAAATTTGCACTGATCGCTCTGAAAATAAATCTGGAGCCCTTTCAGCATAGGAATATTATTGGAAATTCTGTTATGGAGGTGTTGATGTGCTTCAGCCTAGTGATTTCAGATGTCACATGTAGATGGACCACAAGCTTTTGTTAGATGTTTCTGAATTTATTTGTGCTTTTTAACCGCAGAGATTCTGTAATTGTCAGATATGTCCCAGTCAGGGCAGGTAGGCCTGTGTTTGTAATCCACATTCATCGAGCACATCTGGATAGACTTCTGGACTTCCATGGTGTTTATGTGATCCTCTCTTTTTTTCAGCCCGCCTGACTCTGTTAGAAAGGAAGGTTGGGGCAAGAGAAAAAATAGAGGACATGTAAAGATCGGAAGAAAAAATGTTAACTTGATTCTTGGCCTTGTGTTTTTTGTTCTCTTTTAGGCTATGATGAAGTGCAAATCCCCATGTTATGAGCTGAAGAAGTTTAACCTAAATGTTACTAATCCCTTCAAAACTGATGGCATATTCAGGTAGACAGTGCTGTAAAGACAAGTCTTTAATGATCATGCTGTTTTATCCACTCTTTTGCATAATTTTCTTCTTCTCCTTAAAAATGTAAAACCTGGAGGTTAAATAATAGGGATTTACATTCCCAAAATTGTTACAAGCACTATAAAGTGGAAGCTATCATAATGAATAAAGAAGATAAATAAGCCTTAATTGAAATCCTTCTCAGTGTAAGCAGTAAAGCTGGAGCTTTAATCAAACAGAGTTCATGAACCTTGCTTGTATTTTTGTATTTGGCTGAGGTCCAGCAGAATTACAAAGAGAAACAAGCCATGTTAATTAATAGTTGGTTATTTTTTCCTCAATCTGCTTTATCCTGCTGTTTAAGTTATTAAGCATGCAAAAGGAAAAAAATGCTTTTGCCTTGGGGCTTGCATCATTATCAGTTAGTCTAATTTTTAATTTGTATTCATCATAGCTGCAACAACTGCAGAGTTATAAATGTCGCTTTCCTCAATACAAAGGAAATAGATTGTTGTACCCCTTTAAAATCTATTTATGTGATCTGACTCCATATTTTGTCTTTAGTCTGTAGATCTAAGTACTGGTTCATCTCATTCATTTATTTGGAAGAACCATCTTTCACAACATTTTTAACTTGTTTTTTTATGCAACATGAATATACATGTTGCAGAAGCTGCAAATTAAATTTCTCTTTCCCCTACAGAATAGGATTGGTATATACAAATAGTAATAATAATAACAGCAACAACAATAACAATCCTGTATCAGGAGTGTTTCCACTACTCTGCCAATGTCCTCTGGCACAAGCCTTGTGTGTAGGAATCATATGAGTTTAATTAGCTTCTGTCTTTTATTTTGAAGTCCTCGAGGTGGTCAGTGAGGCTGAATCAGTCCTATAATTTGGATAACTCCCTTGGAAATTATCAATGAAATGATGAAGTAATTTAGTTTTATGTAATTTAGTTTTATATAATTCAAAAGCTACTTGACAACTACAGTAAGTCATTATCAATTTGGGCAACATTTGAACCAGTAATCTAAAGTTAAAATTCTTTGTATCATGCTTCCAGTGTTTGGAACAATCTAGTGTTTCATCAGAGGGTATATTGTTTACTTGCAAATAACACTAGGAAATGCTACTTTGATACCAAGGGATAAGATCTTTTACAGAAAAACTGGGTTTAAACCACAAGTGCTTTTAAAGTATCTTTAATTGAAAATAATAAGCTTCTTTACTGAGCCTGCATTTAAAAGTTAGAATAAATTGAGTTTCATCTTCATTCTGCAAGTTAAAAATGCAGTCGTTATGTGTGCTTGTCATACTCCAGGGTAATTTTGCTGGAATCCACACACTATGTAGTGCACCCAGAGAAAGTGTATCAAGCCAGGCAAGTAAAGCAAGAGCAAAAGTTTAGGTAAGTTCCAGATAAAAATTGCTAATTATAACATATTGGATCATACAATTCTATTAATATTACCTGTTTGTTTGTGCATAGCTGTGTTCTCCTTGTTGTAAAGAATTGCAGTTTAGGACGTGGAAATATCACAGAAGATGCCCAACCGGTCCCTGAGGAGAGGGAGCCCTTCCTGGCTGGCTCTGCCTGGTTTTCACACTGAGCCTGATGTTCTGTGATGTCCCTGTGGCCACTCCAGCTCAGCCACCCTGGCCATGTTCCCTCACGGCTTCTTGTAAATCTGCTCCCTGGCAGAGCATGGGAAGCTGGAAAGTCCTTGACTTAGAGTAAGCGGTGCTCTGCAGCAACTGAAATATCAGAGTGTTATTAACATCATTCTCATCCTATTCTAAAACAGAGCGCTGTGCCAGCTACTAAGAAAAAAAAAAAGAATTCTACCCAGCTGAAACCAGGACAGTACTGCAAAAAAATTATATAAACAGATTTAAAAAAAAATTCTTTAGCAATTAATTAATTCTTCATTTAATAATTTTTAAATATTTTCCACAGTTTGGGACATGTAATTTTTAAAGCTCATATAAACATTCAAAATCCTGAAACACTTATTCAAGGATTACTGGGAAATGTCATAAACTACTACCTCATCAATACTGTAGGTTGAATTGTAGTCGTAGGGATGGTCCACAGCCATGTCATGAAATGCAGACTATTTTTCAAATTCATTTTAAAAAAATTAAAAAGAAAAGGGAAAAATTTAAAAACAGAAAAATAATGAACATTTTATTATTAAGAAAAAATATAGGAATATTTTAACTGGAAGTAGTTTTCTAAAGTGTAATTTATACTATGCTTTTTTTCTAAATTAAATGTGTATAATAATTGTTGATATAGAAAAGGATTTTCATCATCTTGCATATTTCAGCTTGATTTATCCCCAGTCAATCAGTCTACATAGTGTAATTTTAGTCACACATCCAGATCTCATTCATACTGAAATTGATTCCAGGGCACCTAAAGTCTTTAGAAGTTTCCAGGTGTGATTTGCTATATTTTTAGATGTTTCTGTCATCTATGATAACAGAAGCCACTTAAATGCCGCTTTTCAGAAGATCTTTCTCTTGAGTGGAACAAAATTCTGACATTTGTTTTACAAAAGTAGTGTGTGTATATTTCATAACTGATCACTAACAAGATTTTGCCCTCAATCATTTTTATTCTTTTGGATAAATCCAGAAAATGCCATGTACAAATTGAAGGCCAATTTCTCTAAGTGCTCTGTAAGCGTAAAACTTCCATAAAATCAGTGCTCGCCCTTTGGGTAATTGTGTCTGTGAGACTGATGGCAGGACCAAGGCATGCAAATGACAGCTTAATCATCCCAGCATGACCAACTGGGCTCAGAGCTCCTTCTGCAACCTCATCCTG
The DNA here is from genome assembly GCA_013397755.1 of Cnemophilus loriae. Taxonomy (NCBI): domain Eukaryota; kingdom Metazoa; phylum Chordata; class Aves; order Passeriformes; family Corvidae; genus Cnemophilus; species Cnemophilus loriae. Next base: position 417,091 of record VZTF01002689.1, read on the forward strand.
TGCCTCCAGATATGTCAGATCCACTCTAAACCTCACTGTAAGAAGCTTTACCTGGCAGGTGACCCTTTTATCTCCCAGCTTTCCCCTCTGGCAGTGTCACAGGCACCCAAAACGGTGTCATTCAGGCCAGAGAGGAGACCAGCCCTTGGGTCATTGTGTCACAGGCTCATCACAGTGTGACTGGAATGATCCCAGTCTGGAGCTAGAGCCCTGAGGAGCTATGTGCTTGCTGGGACACAGCGCTGTCTAAGCCCAAAAGTCTAACAGTGGCCCATGGCCTTCAGTGGTTGCAGGCAAGACCTATTTGTTCCTGGAGAACTGGCTGGTGTTTGGTGAGAAGCACAGAAGCACAGTACTTTTTTTTTTTTTTTTTAATCCAGTTGGCATAGTTTTTGTTTTAAATACACTGGGCCGAGATTTTTACGAGTTACCACTTTTCTGTGCTTTTCCAAGCCCTTGACATTCAATTATTATCCTTGGTCTACATCTGTGTGCCAGCATGGTCTGCTCCCCGTGGGAGAAGGAAAAGCAGGTGGAGAGAAGCACACCACATGGCCCAGAAATTCCGTGTAGTGTAAAACTACCCATAGCTTTCAAGCATGTTGGTATTTTTAAATGATGTCCATTAGAAAAAAAAAGTATCAAATGACAGTAAAAGTTCAAGGTTACATTAAACAGCTAACTTTTCCGTCATAGATTTTCTACTGTAAAACTAGAAAGCGGTGAAGATATAGCAATGTTTCACTAATAGTCCTATTCTAAGACTATAACTAAGCAGATTATCGTATGCAGTACAGTGTCCATAAGGCTGGCTCATGATTGCACAGATTGATTTGCAAATCAAGCTGTGAATGTTGATAAATATTTTTACGTTAAAAAAATTAATTATAAACAGAAAAAGGAAAAATTGATGAATGAATTTTAAATCAAGCTCTGCATTGTGTATAGCTTTTTACTGTTAAATTAATTACTCTTTTTTTTAAACTAGAGATAATATCAGGAATTCTAAACAATTTCAATTTTCTGAATTTTATTCTTACACTTTTTGTTCTAAGCTGTTTCATGTGCTAAGGAAAGAATTATGTTATACAGAATACTTGTATTTACTTACTGGAAGAATAAAGAAAAAATTAGGTTCTAAAAATGGCATCTCCATGTAATATGAGCTACAGCATTAATACCTGTTGTTTCAGAAAAGACAGTTTACAAATACGTTATCAGGAGTGATTAAAATTCTGGTTAATATTTGATATAAAAGAAATCCATCTACTCTAAGCCTTAGTACCTATTTTGGGCAGCTCCTGTTTTAGTTTCTATCCTACTCTTTGTTCTGAGATCACAAACTGTTCCACAGAGTGTGGAAACTGGTGAATATCTTAGATGTGAGTTTTGTGTTCAGATGTTTCCATATTTTCAATACATTTCTAAGCAGTTTGTTGTATCCCTTCTCTCTAATAAGATGTTTGCTTGTTAAACATCCTAAAGTTCATTGATTAAGATGCTGCTCTGTGAATTTAATATTTCCTTATGGTGTCTGGCACTTTTTTTTCCCCCTCAGTAATATTTAATATCTGGAGCTGTATGGGACCGAAAAGATCATCTAGTAAATTCTGTTCCAAATACTTAAAGGAAAGTAATTTTCTTTTTCTGAGAATTTTTTGGCTGGAAAACAGAGTTACTGGCTTGTTTGGAGCCTGGATGAAGAGTAAAGGCACACCATTACATATGGATAGCTCATATGCTGTGATGATGTATGCACACTAGTTGTGTTGACTGCAGAGATGATTTTCCTTTTGATCTGGATTTCTGGCACACCTGATAACATGGCAAGCCCAGTGGCTTTCTGGTGTTATGTTGGAACAGGTATCTGACAACTCAGGTAGCAGATACTAGACTCTTACTGGTGCAAAAGTGTGGAAGTGGATTGGAACTGGATGATCTTTAAGGTCCTTTCCAATCCAAGCTGCGATTTTAATGTGAACTGGTTAGAATAAACCACAGCAAGAATGAATTGGAAGTATTCACATCTCAACCAGGCAACTGACAGGTGCCCTCATTAACCCGTCCTCACATGTAACATAATCTTCAACTTTTTGTTCGTTTAATGAACAGTAAAATAATCTTGCTTTGTTAGCAAAAAAACCCAAACCAAATGAGGGGCAGTTGGAGAAGTTGCTTGATCTCTCTCTCTTTCGTATGAGCTGCTCTCCTCTCCCCCCATCCCCAGCTCCCGCTGCCCTGGCCTTAAATATTGAAAGACCACAGTGAGGTCTTCCTGGAGCCTTATCTTCTCCAGGATGTCTCACAGGAGAGGTGCTCCAGCACTCGGACTGTTTCTGTGGCCTTCCTCTAGCAGCTTTCTGTCTGTCTTGTGCTGGGGGCCCCAGAGCTGGATGCAGCACTGCGGGTGGGGTCTCACCGGAGCAGTGCAGAGCAGAGGGGCAGACTCCCCTCCCTCCCCTGCTGCCCGCGGTGCTTTGGATGCAGCCCAGGACACGTTTGGCTCTCTGGGCTGCGAGTGGACATTGCCAGCTCATCTGTATTTTTCCGTTTACCGGTATGCCCAAGTCCTCCTCCACAGGGCTGCTTTCAGGCCATTCGTTCCACATTCTCTGTTGTTCCCAGGGATTTGCCTGACCCAGGTGCAGTGAACAGTCTGTGTAGACTTATTTTATGGCAGCTTTAAGCTCTTCTACCTAATCCTTTTCCTTATTTCTCTGTGTATTGAAAGAGGATGTATTGAACCAGACTTTGAACATAACCAAGCTTCTTATACCTTCTGAACTTTATTCCTTTTAGTTTTATTATTGAACAAGATGCTATTTCTTTTTGTTATGGAAGAATGAGACACTATGTTCATGTCTTCCACAACACAGGTTTATTTTCTTTTCCCATCATTTACCTGCGAGTGCTTTGTTCATTGAAGTAAGAAAAAAAATGATATTCAGAGAAGTTCAATACCGTGTTAAATCAGTCTAATGAGTTTCTCAGTTTTTCAGATCTGAAAATAGGACTTATTCAATGTATAATTCTCACCAGTGAAAAAATGTAACGTATTTTGTTGTACTATTCTTATTATTTTTTCATACAGCTCTTGACCTATTTGTTACTTTTACAGTAAATCTTCTGCTGTAGTCTCTGTTTTTGTAAGCATGACTTGGCATTCTCATTTAAAGATAAAGCATTGAGAGAAATGATGTTTTATATAAAGTTTGTATCTTTTTAATGTGAGATACTTATTTGTAAAGTACAGAATAAATAGTATGTTGTATGCTTATATTCAGAGATCATTTTCCTTTCTGAAAAACAGTCTTTAAGTATAGGTATTAAAACAAATCTCCAGGGTAACTATTCTGAGAATTTTGCAAGTCCAATTATTTAAGGCTGTGGTTTTTTTCTTAGCCCAGCAAGATTAACTGTTTATTTTAAGAGAGACCCAATATCACTCTGTATGTAATAATTGTGTTCTGTATGCTGGTTCATCAAATTTTACTGCTGGGGGAATGACTTTTATATGTGGATAATATTAAATCTGAGTCTTGAGCTGAAACTCGCAGTAGTTTTTGAGATACATTGCAGTATTGTTTTCAGCATCTTTGAGCTCTGTGCTTGTTGTAAATTAAGCAAAACTCTCCTTCCATAAATGTAACTGCACAGTCTTAACACCTGCCAACAATGGTAGGAATTACTTGTGAAGAAGAATAGAAAACTACATAAAGTCGCATCAAGAAAATATAATGGTCAGGAGCACAGTTTGCGTTAGAGGGATGGGAGTTCAGAGGAGATTTTGTTCTAAGCTGATTTTTCGAGTATATCTGTTCTTCTCAAATACACTTGAGAAGCAATATTGTAATGAACAGAGTTCAGGTGTTTAGGTTAAGATTCATCCCTTTGTCCTTTCTTAGACAAATCCTTGATTACATTACGTTTCTTTTGAATGATTAACTGCAATGTTAGTTAATATAGGTCATTCCTGTAGCCACCTCAAGTGGATAAGGTGGTTTTAAACATTATTGGTAGGAAAATGATTCCAAAACGTAGTGGTCTGTTTTGGTGGGGTTTTTTTGTGTTGAAAACATTTGCTTTTCCGGTATTTATTCATAAAAAGGGGAACTGAGCTATCTATTGGTAATAGACATGTCCAGCTTTAGAATATTTGTTTAATTTTTTTTTTGCCTTTTAGTTCTGAAAATAACATGTTAAATTCAAAAAATGGTGCACTGCCTGAAGATTCAAACAAAGAGACTTGCCGTAAGTATCTCTATGCAATACCTCGTGTTTCACTACAGTAGAAATTAGATTATCTACAGCAGCGATATTTTGACTTCTAAGTATGTTCAATAAATATTATTTATGGGTAGGCTCAGTAACTATTATTTATAGTTTTCATAAAATGTTGGCCTTAAATTGTGCATCACAGTCAAAAATTCAGCCTGGAGAAGAGAAGGTTCCACGGCGATCTTATTGTGACCTTCCAGTACCTGGAGGGGTTACAAAAGAGCTGGAGAGGGGCTTTTTTCAAGGATATGTGGTAATGGAATAAGAGGTGATGTCTTTAAACTGAAGGAAGGCAGGTTTTGATTAGGTATGAGGAAGAAATTCTTACTGTGAGGGTGGTGAGGCGCTGGAACAGGTTACTCAGCAAAGTTGTGGCTATCTCATCCCTGTTCTATCTATTTGGCCAGAGTTTGGCCTAGTTCTCTTATGTGATCTCACTCATTTCTGTTGTTTTCACTTTCACATATATTCTTGAGTCTGCTGTCCTGCCTAGAAAGCCAGCCAGCAAAGCTTAAATGAAGGCCTGGTTCTGCATTGTCAAAATGTGCTTAGCAGATGAAAAACATGCAGCGAGAAAGTCAGCCTCTGCCACATTCTACCCTAAGATTCTTTCTCAGGATAATGCTTTTGTGAAAGCAGCGCAAAAAAGCCCAGGAGTCAGTATTTAGGTTTTGTCTGTTCTAGAGGATTTCAGACATAGTTGCTGCTCTGAGAGTGAGATTCTTTGTTTAAATAGCAGTAAATTATACTTTTCCTTCTGGCATGAGGAGACCTTTTTTGAGAGGCTGTACCTCCTTAAGGAATGTCTAATGGTGAGAACTGTCTATTTTCCCCAGTTTTGTTTCAGTGCACAGAATAAGAACACATAATTACCATTAGCAAAAAGTATTTAAATAGTACAGTATGCAGTATTGCAGCACATCTACACACCTGTAACTGAAAATACTGATTACTGATTACAGATGTGCCTTACATACTGATTGCTGCAGGAGGCTGTATACAGTATCCTTATATTTAAACTCATGCAGCTATTTTATTTTACAACCTGCGCTGTTGTATCTAAACATCTACTTACATTTATTTTGACAGCTGATCAATCTGGCATACTGCATGAGTTCTTCAGTCCAACGGAAAAACTGTTCTTGAAAGGGAAAGGTTCTGCAGCCTTAGATATTCACTTCCTTCCCTTTTATCAGGAAAAGCGTTACTGCACTGTCATTCTGATTAATGAAAAGGTAAGAATAGAGTGTGTGTTCTGTGTTTATCATGTCAGGCAAGAATCAGGATGTTTGCCAATGATGCATGAATAGGGTAAGTGAGAGCAGTGCTGTGAAAAGGGACTTGGGGGTCCTGATCAAGGGCATCTTGAACCTGAGCCAGCAGTGCCCTGGCAGCCAGGAGGGCCCCCTGTGTCCTGGGGGGAACAGGCACAGCATCGCCAGCCGGGCAAGGGCGGGGATTGTCCCGCTCTGCTCCGCCCTAGGGCGACCTCACCTTGAGTGCTGGGGGCAGTTTTGGGTGCCACAACATAAAAAAAAAAAGACCCTAAGCCATTAGAGAGCTTCCAGAGGAAGCCATGAGGATGGTGAAGGGCCTTGAGGTGAAGCTGTGTGAGGAGGGGCTGAGTCTGTTCAGCCTGGAGAAGAGAAGACTGAGGAGAGACCTCACTGCAGTTACAGCTTCCTTGTGAGGAGAAGAGGAGGGGCAGGCACTGATCTCTGCTCTGTGGTGACAGTGACAGGACCCGAGGGAATGGCCTGAAGCTGTGTCAGGGGAGGGTTAGTTAGGATATCAGGAAAAGGATCTTCCCCCAGAAGGTGTTTGGGCACTGGAACAGGCTCCCCAGGGCAGTGGTCACAGCACCAGCCTGACGGAGCTCAAGAAGCATTTGGACAATGCTCTGAGGAACATGGGGTGACTCATGGGGTGACACTTGGGGCTGTCCTGTGCAGGGCCAGGAGCTGAACTTCAAGTATCCTAGTGAGTGCCTTCCAACTCAGCATATTCTATGATTCTATGAAGATACAAATTAGTTATGTACATATTTTAAGGTAATGTTTTTGCATGCATGTGTAATTATAAAGATGTGATCTATGCGCTGGCATTTGGAAATGAAACTCTTTATATTTTTTTTTCCCATGAAAACATAGTATTCCTTTAATTCATGGAGGACGAAGTGGCTTAAAAAGTTGGTTGGAGATTTGCATTAGATTACAGGTTTCAGCTAAGACATTTAAACCAAAGTTTACTGTCCTTTTATCTCCACATAATTAGAATTATGAGAAATGCTGGAGGCAACTTTTCACTTTAAAATCATTAAGTAATAGAAAGCAATACGGCAAGGAATGTTATTTTGGTGGCTTTTCTAGGCATCTGAGCTTCAAAAAAGAAAAGAAATTTAAATAATTTGTCTTGACTTGGGTGCAAGAATAATGCATAGGCAGGGAATGGATAAAGACTTTACTGTTCTGTACTTCTCCATGTATTTATCACTGTATTTAGGGTATGCTGTCAAAGTAGACTAATAATTTTCATTGCTGTCTCTTTTTAAATTTTTCTGTCAATCAGAGTTCCATTCAGGAAAGACTGTACATGAATACTGACTCCGCAACCTTTCAGTGTCTCTTGACTCATGTAGTCTGGGTTTTGCTGTATATAGGCAGATGCGCTAAATTGAAATTCAGTCAAATTACCAAGATCTGATTTTCAAAAAATTTAGGAACTTAAAACCTTGCAATCTAGCTTTTTGATGTTTCTGTAATCCTTTATCTCAATAGTCACAATCTTACTTCTGTGCCTTTAGTCCATCTTTTCATCTCTTTAACCTGTCTGCTGTGTTTTGTTTCTGGCTGTCAATGTTTTTCAAAACCCTGTTGTTTTTCTAATCTTCTTTTTTATGTGTGGCTGATCTCAAGGCTTGCATTCTGCTTCTTACTTGCATAACACTGCCTCTGTGTTTCAGCTTTCTGTCTATGCAATTACGTGCCTCTGCCTTTCTCTCTGCCACGTTTTGATGATTTGTAACAATGCATCTAAAACTAAATTACTTTTTCTCCTGCACATTCTTAGCTTCCAGATTTTTCCCTTCTATAGAACATAAAGCTTCTGCTAGTGTCTGGTGTTTGTATGTTTGATGGGATTTTTTATTGCTTAAACGTGACTTTGGCTATGCCAACTGGCCAGCTTAATTTTTTTATCTTTTTCATATGTTGCCTTTTCCCAATCTGGAAATGAAACTCGGGATAATTTTAGTAAGGAGATAATATAAAAGAGGATCTTTATTTGAAAGCCTTCAAGGGCAGTGAGGGAAAGAGGTCCACAAAAGCCCACCCCCACAGGGATGAGTACAGTTTTATAGGTTTTAGGAAATTAGCATAATTGATAAAAAGCACCAATGAGGAGGACAAGTGGTGATGCAATTCCCTCCCAGGTCAAGCCCCTTCTCTGGAGTCCCCTCCTCAGCACTAGCTGTACTTTGTCCATAAAATGTATCTCGAAGAGTTGTTCTCAGCCTTGGTTCCCAGGAAGAACCAAGATAGCACAGGAGCCCTGCCCCTCCCGGGGCTTGGAGCTCTGGAATTTGTTTTGCCTTTCTGCTTAAGGAAAGGCCATAGAAAAGTACTGGGAAAACTAACAGTTTTACAGTAGGCTACAGAGTTACAAATAAATGTGTGAAGAATACAGAGAACAAATAAAAGAAAAAAAAAAGCAAAACGCAAACGGCATCACTTAAAGGAAAATAAGACTAATACAATGATGCTCAAGCCTGTCTTTCTGACTCTGTCCAGTATTTGAAAATACTGTCTGTTTTTTAAAGAAAACAAACCATATGACTGTAAGTCCGAATGAGTGTACAGTTGTCTTTATTTTCTTGAAAATTAGCAGAGACAGAAGAGGGATTTTCTGTTGAAAATACACTGAAATAGTGAGCTCACACCTTATTGACAGCCGGGAATCACCCACAACAAGAATGTTTTAATGTCCTCATGTCAGAGGTTAGCAAGCTTTGTGGATGGTTCAGTGGAAAATCAATGCAGTGCTCAGCATCATTCAAAGAAAGAAATTATTAGGGAAGAAATACACATCAACAGCAGTACATTCATAAAGGAATTTTAGGTCCATCAGTTTCATTCAATGAAATATCTAGATTCAGTTTCTAGACAGGGAAGAACCTGACCTACTGCTGTCTGGGAGCAAATCTGAGAAGAATCTCCTTTTACCTGTTAGGATTTTATACCCTTAAAATCTCCGCTATGGAAAATTTACCTGTTTGTTTTTTCTTTATTAGAAGCAGAAGTATACACCCTGGCTGAGAAGAGCAGGCTCATGCTACATAAAGAATAGAGTCTGAAAGCTAAATAATATAGTGAAGAGAAGGGAAATTTAGACATGTTAAGAAAAGAATGTTAATCCAAGAGATGTGGTCAGAGCTGTAGGCTGGCCATACTTCAGGTGGAAAGGGAAAAGTACATTTCTGACAGCCCTAGTGTTGCCTCCAGTGGTGATGTAGAAATAAATTTAGACACCCAGCTACTAGTCACTGTTCTTAACAAAGGTTTAGTTGACCTTTTAACAGTAGGAAGCATTAATGCCTCAGAGAAGCTGCTGTTAAGTCCTGTACGGGCACTTTTTCTGGAACACCTGGTCCTTCCAGCTTAGCTGAGTAGATGTGATGCATTTAAAGGCTCCTCAAAGTGCAAAATTTTTTATATGCAGAACCTCAGGTCAGAAAAATTAAGTCCATCCACATAATTGCATTAAATTGTATTAAATAATTGGATTAAATAATTGGATTAAGTAATTGTATTAAGTAATTGTATTAATAATTGTGTTAAATCTCCTAGGGAAAGATGTAGCTGCAAGATAGCCAACATGATTTTAGAGCTGTACAGTAATGGCACAGGAAGAATTTGGCTTTCTTAAATATTGTGTATATGGCTGCAGTATTTCAGTCATACCATTATCTAACTGACAAAGGAGTGCAGCCACCATGCTGTATGATGATCAAATGGCTTTACACAATGAGGAGTCTTGTATCATTCAAATATGGACTTGTACTGTATATAAAATCTAATAAATAATTTAATTTAGCATTTCTGTGATTTCTTCCTACCTACCTTTCCTACCCTTTTTGACAAATAGACCAAAATAGTAATCAGAGTATTTCTCCTCTTTCATTACAATCAGTGAAGAAAGTATTGAGATTTAAATCACTAGGCTTGAATCTGATTAGGAATCCTATCCATCACTGCAGCAGCTATATATCTGTAATAACAGCAAGAGGATACACTGATTCAAGGCTTCTGGCCTCCTCAAGGATGTTCCTTATTTTGAAATAATCTTTATGTTAACTTTCCTAAGGTTTGAAATGACCGTACAAGCCATTTAGCACATTTCTCAAGGATTTGTTTCAGTATTTCATTGTTCTTTAGGAAAAATTCAAATGGCCATTTTTCAGATTTTTGTCATAGATCTTTTCATAGAGGATATTATATATTGTTAAACATAACTGGGTTGCTTTTTTTACTATAGCTTTGTTTCTGGGAGCTAATTTAAATGTGAACAATGTGGAATTTTTAATGATAATATTATATTAAATAATAGTTTAAGAGTGCTAGTCCAGACTTCTACAACTAAATGTCTAATATAAAATTAAATTGTTTATTGAGAGAAAACTTTGCTATCTGTTGCTCTTACTTACTGATTTGCACGGGCAACTGCAAATTCCTAGCAGCTCTACATTCTTTTGAAATACCAGATAGCAATGAGGTTGGATAGGTATTTCAACAGCTCTTTTGTTAACTATTTTCATTAACAGTAAACCCTACACAATGTTGATGCTGTGCTGTTTGCAGCTGATGGAAAATGGGAATATAAAGCATTAAAACCATGGGCATACAAGCTGAACTCTCAAAGTTGTGAAATACCCATTCTCTTCCAAAGCATCAGGAAAAAAGCTCAGTGGATTTGCATTCTGTGGAGATCAAAACCCCAGAATTCTTCAAAGCAAAGAGGAAACTGGGGAAGTTTGTTCCTTCCTGTAAGCATATTGATGTCAGCAAGGACAGGAAAAGTAACTGACAGCAGAATGGCATCCCAGCAACCAGCAGCTTCATAAAATTAGTAGTATGTGCTGTGAGCTTGTTAATGGCCCTTATGGAGCCAACTCACTGTGTCAAACAGGAATAATTCCTGTTTAAATTGATTCCCAGGAGTGGCTATTTGTGTGTGAGAATCCAATCTTGCTGTAGGTTACTTTAATCCTTCTCAGGGAAGATTTGTGTGAGCTCTTGAATCAAGGAAGAGGAGAAAATGCCATCAAAGTTGAATAGCTTTCCTTCTGCTAGGTCAGAAATATAATTGCAGTGTTTTCAGCCTTAACATAAATATCTCATGAAACTACAAATGAAGGCAAAGGAAAAACCGAAGTTTTCTTATGTTTTTGAGCAGTATTAGAAGGAAAACCTTGCGTTGTTTGGCAGATACACTAAATTATATAAATAAGTTGTTTCCTTCATATCTGGAATGAAGACTAAAAGACAGAATACACATTTTTAGGGCAGAGTTTTACAGAATATGGTTTATGGAAATAAAGAGAGACTGACTGTGCAAATTATATCAGTTGTTGTGGAGACATTTAATTCTTTATCTTGCAATCAGTAGAAGCTAAAATAGTCTGAAAAAAATTTGTGGTAAATACAAAGAAGTTATCAAAGCAATATTAGTATATCTGTTAAATCTCCTACCTAGTTCAGATAGATATATGGTACCTAACTTAGATATCTTTTTAGTTTGGGCCATTCTGATTGTGGACTTTTAAATCTGGAGTACTTTCAGTGAGTTTTCTTTTCTTCAAAAATACTTTTCTGTCTTTCATTTGTACCTTATTTTTTTCATTCTGTCTATAATTCAAAGTGTTATTTCTCTGCTAGTTAATTTATCCTTTCCTCTATGAAATATGACTGTATTTCTTTGTTCTAGGTCATGTTTATATTTACCCTCAGGCTTCTGTAGCTTTTCCATTTTTTAATGAAATAATTAAGATTTGTTAACTTTATTTATTTTTAAAGGAGAATTTGTACATGATGCTAACCTGCCTTGACTTCCATTTTTTTTTTTTTCCCTAAAGTGATGTTTCTGGCTCAAAACTATTGTAAACATTTTTTTAAAAAATGCTAAATGCTGAAGAGCAATGAAAGTTGCTTGTGAACATATTTAAATTATATATAACTGTAGCACATAGTTAGAATTCACATATTTTGCTGTATTTATGGTTAAGGGTACGCTTATTCAGTTAAATTATATGAGGAGTTTGAAAGGATTCTGCTTTTTGAAATTTCTTGACTTTTCAGATTTATTAATAATAATTACAGTTACTTTATTATCACAGCATGGCTTGAAATGATAATTTTCTTCTATTTAGGCATAGTTTAAAAAAAAAGGTGTCCTGAATATGTAAATTATTGCACAAGTCAGATCTCAGGTGTTACTAGGATATCTTTGCTGTTACTTTTAATACTTTGCCTTCAGTTCTGCATGAGATGCCTTCTGAAGTGTGTGGATGTGTGTCCTTGTGTTTCAGATTGGAGACTTTGTATACCTGATCGAGGGAACAGGTGATTTACCTCTGCCTTCAGAAATGCCTGCGCTGGATAGTCCAAATGTTTTGCGTGCTACCAATACCTCAGAAGGTACAGTGAATAGAAGGGAGAAGAGTAAAATAGAGTAAATTATTATTTTTAATAAATGTTCTTTTATTTCCATGCATTTTTCTTAAAATTAATTAAATACATGTGGTAAACAAGTGGTTTTTAGTGAAGTGTCAAAAATATATTAGAATGTAACCATGTGATATTTCTTTTAATGCTTTCCAGTCCATTGTCGTCAGAGTATCAGCTGGTTGTTGGTGATCTTCATCTTTTTTGTATTGTTTTCAACATAGTCTAAATAAATAGTTTATCATAATTTTTTTTATTTTCTTCTTCTGAATATAGGTTGCTAGCCAGATTAACCAGGACAAGTCATCTTTATCTAGAATTTTTCTAGCTTTAAAACACATGAGTTTTGTGTGCAGTGATGGGATTTGGCAGATATGCCAGTGTTTTTGTCTTCGAACAGGCAGGGATAAACTCCTGTCAATCCTATTTCAGAAACAGTGTAGCTGCTACTTGAAACAATTGCTGGAGGTTTCTTTTAGAGGGGATGTAACATCATCTAGAGGGGTAAAAGCGTGGCTGTGTTGTGTAGATAGCAGAAAGACTTTGGTAAACTTTTAATGCTGTCATAATATTAGCAACACTGAAGTCTGGATTTTTTTATTAGCTATTTCTTAGATGTATTAGCTAAATTTTAGGTTGGATTTCCGTCTGCTAATTTTTGCTTCCGTATTATGTTGAAAAATAAAGTATTATATTTAATAAATGGCATGTACTAGATTAATAGCATGGAATTAAACACTGAAGGAGTTTTGTATTCTCATTTTCTTTGGAGATTAGAAATTTTACTCTCTGCAGTTCCACCAGCTGATAAATGTGGTATGTGGTTTTCTTTCGTTTTGCTCTTTCATTTGTTTGGATTTTTTAGCAGATGCAAGTGCATCACAGCCAGTTTTATATTTGAAATGTGGACTTGGTCAGACTCTGGAGGAAAATCTGAGGATTCCGTTGATCAATGAGTCAAGAGAGAGGGCCCTGGCTCTCGCTGCACAGCAGCAGATGTCAGCTGTTGAGTACGAAAGGAGGTTGATGACTGGGACCCTGCAGAGCAGCAGCGTTCGAGTTGCAACTGCATTGCTGGGGCTGTCCAGAGTAGAGGTGAGAAACAGTTATCTGGTGCTGCAATTAAATTTAGTTGTCCTTGATTTGTAGGACTGAATTGTTTTTATGTTTCAGGAAATAGTGTGAAGTTATATTTTTTTCACACCTCTGTAATCTGACAGTTACTAATCCCAATTCCCCTCAGACACTGCAATATTTTACCTGTTCATTCTGAAGCTGCTCTTTCCTTTAAGGAAACTTGACTGCAGTTAAGAAAAGCACGAACATTTTACTTTACTTCTGAAAAATACCTATCGATTAAAAAAGCTTTCATATTCTATGTAATAGATATCTGTATTAGTATCCTTCATTATGCATATTTTTGTAAGAAATGGGATTTTTTTTTTCCCAAACCAATAGACTTTGAGAAAAAATGAAGGAGCAGGACAGGCTTTTCCTTGTCTTGCAATCAATGCAAAATAGTTTTAAAAAACAACAAGTTTTTCTAATAAGATATAGCTCCCCTCTTATGCATCATTCCAACCTATATATATTTCCCCAAGATTTCAACATCTGGAAACAAAAAGTCCTCCCAAGGTAGTCCATTAAACAATCAGTTATTACTTGTGAATAAATTTGTAGTAGTAATGTTGCCAAAGGCAATACAAAAGGCTTTTTCTCATGAAGAATTCAAGTATGGCTTTCTATGGATGATGGCCACATGCTGGATTTTAATTTCCCTTGTGCTCTGATGGTACCTGGCCTCATACAGATTGCTGGGCAGCAGTGTTATTCCAGCTTTCTAGTTAGACAGTATCCCAAGTATGGTTCCCGGTGCTAAGAGGAAAAGAATTATCCTTCGCGATTTGATGGTGCTAAATTTATATGCCTTTTGTTTGAAAAGTAATATAAAACAAATAAAATGAGGGGAATTTACATCATAACTTTAATCTGTTGTGTGTTTGGAGTGGGACAACAATGGTAATCATGTCATCTAGACTCAAGTAGTTTCCTGGCTAATCCACTGCTGTGGTAACATTTTATTGACTTTTCATAATTAAAGTCCCTTAATATCACAGTCACTTAGCAAATACTTGATGAAAAGTCTAACTGCTCTGAAGCTGTGGATGGGATCAAGACAGAACATAACAGGAACACTCCTTGCACCACTAGAAATGCTAAGATGCAACGGGAGTTCTAAAACCACACGTATCGTGGAAGAGCGGAGGATAATTAGCTTAATTACCTTATAAAACACATAATGGTGGATACTAGCACTGAAAAAATTATCATGTGAGAAATGAAACTAATGTGCAGAAAGAAGTATTTTGTTCCACGTGCAGAAAGTCTTATACTTGCTTATGACAAATACAGGAGAGGAGTTCTGCTACTGACATAGACAAGAGTTTACACATTAAAAATATCTCAATATCCACTGTACAGACTAAATTGTGAAACATATTCCTAATAACTTTTTGTAATAATTTCTTGCCAACTGTCTGTTTAAAAGTGACAGCATAGAAATTCTGGTGGCATTACCTGGAGAAACTTTTTTTGAGGGGGGTTGGTGTCCTGCAGTGAAAATTGGAGCTGAAGTATGGTTTTAGAAGGTCTAAATTCTCCCCTTTCCCCACCAAGAAAAAAGGCAAAAAAGAAAAAGACCCATCTACAGCTCCCATGGTTCAATGAATTATTTAGGCTCACAAAATCCTTTGGGACACATGTAGGTTAGCAATAAATCCAGAATCTTTGGAAATCTGTTGTTCTCTTTTGGATTGCTATACCACTTTTCTACTTGCTTCCTGCAGATATAATAATTTTAGACAGTAGATGGACAGAAGGGAAAATACCCTTACATTAGTACTACTTGGTCCATTTTTTGCCTGTCAACTTGAAGAATAAACAACTAAATAATTGCATGACTTCCAGTCTCTCTAAACTGTAAATTTTAGTCATGTTTACTTAAGTCACATAGAAAACAGTAATAAAGGTGGGCTGTGTTTTTGGAGTCAAACTGGATGTGCATAATCAGTAACTAGAGCTGTAATTTTTTACTTGACCCACCTATACATATAGCTAAAAGTCCTAGCTACTTTCGTACTATGTTTTTACTGTTTCTTTTCCTTGCTGTAAGGAACAAAGATCTATTTTGATTGTTTAAATGATTAAAATTAGTAAAACAAATAATGCTTTTTAACTCTTTCGCATAAAATTGTGTTACTTTCTTACCTCCTGAGTGTTTCTTTACTTTAATTCGTCCTAAAACATTTTCAGGTAGTAGTAAATATAATATAGGATGGCACTCGCACACGCTGTTAAGGTTGGCTCTGGCATTATTGTGAATAATTAACAAAGGGGAAAGTTTAAGTGAACCTAGATAACGAGGGAAGGAAGAGGGTACTGGAAAAAAGATGAGAGACTGTGGAAGAAGAACATGTTTAGTTGCTAATTTTAGTACATAGAGGAAAGTGAAGGAAAGAAAGAAAGAAAGAAAGAAATAACAATGTGAGAATTCATTCACTTGGGACCATGAGGGGAAGGATGCTGGAGTCAGTGAAGTGAGATTCAAAATAACATGTCTCGTTTCAGACCCAGTTGCTGGATACAGGACTTTTTCTTTACAGTCATAGATGCCAATAGTCTCCTTGTGTAACTAGACATTATGATGGGAAAGAAAGTCCTGTTCTACAAGAGCTAAAAATTTCAGTTTCCACTGTGTCCAGATGTGCTCTTGTTGTTAAGCTGTAAAACGTATTTACTTAGGCCCTGTTTTGCTTCCTTTTGAACACACATTTCATCTGAGTGTGGACACCAAATTTGCCATATTCCAGCTGTTAGGACATTGTGCATTTCCTTTTTATCCTGATTTCCATGTGACTGAGCAACGCGGAGTGCTTTTATCTTAGTAAACCCTAGTGGTGTTGATGAGTTTTACTCTGATCACGGAAAAATAAGTGGAGACCTTGTGCACTTGGGGCTGTGGCTTCCACTGTTTGGCTGATGTGGCAAAGTCTCGTCCTACACCTGTCCAGCTTGGATCTTCAGAGTCTGGGCTCTTCGTAGGCCTCCAGGGATCAAGAAGGATTTTTTTGTGTTCTTCTGTATGATTATGGAAATTCGTAAGCTCAAGGTAAACAATCTGATTTTTTTTAAAAACTGGTGCGGGGTTTTTTTGAGGAAGAGTCATGGTGTCCTTGAGCAGAGAAGGTACTGGAAATAAAAAATTACATTAGATACGTTTGAGCGGGAATGAACTTTTCACAAAAGGACCTGTGGTCAGATTTCAATTTGCTGAATTTACAAGTGAGACCAATGTCTTTTATATTACATCACTTATCTTTTGATATGGGATTAAGGGAGATGGCAAACACGATTGATCACGGGGGTTCTGAGAGACTGAGATAATAAATTGCTTTATTCATGAGGAACAGTTTTAGAAGTTAATTTCTGGAAGGAAGAAATGGGGCTAAATTAGGATTTGAAGGACAGTAATATGCAAGGAAACAGAGAGGTGCCTCAGCACCCTGTAACAGAATCTGCCACTCTTCACACATAGGAAGTGCAGATGGTACATCTAAGAAAATACCTTGGAAAATCAAACAGTCCTTGAAAAATATCAAGTTTAATTCTGATGCTTTATATAGCATCCATTCATTTTTCGAAAAATTATTCTAAAAAAATAATTGATCCTGGGAACTGAATGCAAATACTATTCTTAGCAGGCAATAAGACGTCCACACTTTGAATATGAACCATGAGGCTGATGAAATAGAAGTGCTTAGAATCTGTCTTTTTGTAACTGAGCAGCCTTAGATCTGCATTGATCATGAGAGTTAAAGAATATTAAATTCTATTTAACTTTCACTGCCCACAAAAATATTAAAGAATTGGAGCAGTTGCAACATTCATGTGAATTGTGTTGACGTTTTCTCTTGGAAATGTTAGCCTATGAGGCAGCAAAGTTTAGTCTTGTGTATGTTTGTAGAATTTTCTTTTTCAACTAGATCTCTCATTAAAAATGATTTCATCCTTTACTTGTTTGCAAGATGCCAAGAAATATTTGAACTGTTCAGAGACTAAGCAATACTAACCAACTGGGTTTTTCTCCTAACATATATTTAAAAATGAGATAACATGAGCAAGGATCTTAAAATAAAGTATTTTAGTGATTTTTTAAATAATAAGACATTTCTTCAAGGTAATTATAATGTAAATGTGTTCAGTGCTCCAGAAAAGGTCATCTTACAATTATTTTGTCAATTAAGATTTAACAAAACTGTGTAATCATGTTGCATTTTTGTTTCAGTGTTGGAAAATAATCCAGTTACGAAAATAATTTGTAGGTATAAATTTATATTTGATTATGCAGAAGATCAAGTGAAATTTAAACTGGTAAATGTATGTAATTCTTTTGGTTAGGAAATTCCCATTACAAGTTAGAATGAGTTTTTTTTTCCCGCACCGCAAAGTCTTCCAGCATTTCATTCCTATCAGAGGGAAGTGGAACTTGCAATTAATATGGCAAATGAATTATTTGCACCTATTGATTTTGTTATTCATTTTGTGTGTGTGTGTGAAAGAGTAATGTCCGAGTCCGGTCTTGTATGATAGAAATTAGTAAATAGTGAGCTCAGATTTTCAACTCACATAACGATTTTTCCTGTTCCTTCTGTAAATTATATTTGCACAAGTTGCGCAAATACAGTAATACAAGAACTATACCAACAGTTTGGTTTGATGTGAATTTTTTTAGTCAAATACATCTGTCCAGTTGCTCTTCATAGAACAGGAATTTTGAATAATTATCTGTTTCTATATTTATTGTGCCAAAAACCCTATAGCTAAATCTTAACAGGTTCCCAAAGTCCACATGTACTTTGTGTTTAACACTATATTGACATTATGGAAGGATAGATTAATGGTCAAAACAAAGCAATGTCAGCATGTAGGTCTGCTTTCTGAAACCAGCAACGGAATGTGAGATTTGTATTAATACAGGGAAAAAAAAAAAGCAAACCGAAAAAACGCCCCCACCACCACCCCGAAGCAGAAGCCAAGCCTAGTTGGTTTAAACAGTAATTTGACCATCTTACACCTAATGGCGATCTTTGAGAATAATTGCTTTTCCTTTTAAATGGAGTTTTTGAATTCCCACAATGGATTTGCATTCCTTGGCTTGCTGAAATATGTACTGTGATACCTGCAGTCCTGGCAGTATTTTAAAGCAACAGACTTTGAGCATAAACCAGTTTTCTTAGAAAAACATGAATATTTCTGTATTTACCTCCGGCCTAGATTTGCTTTGAGATAATTCACAACAGTCTTTAATTCAAAGTCTTGTCTGTAAAAAAGACATTACTAGGTTTTAAATTTGTTCAACTTTCAATTACTCTTGAGCATTGCAATTATACTGTGTTATTGGATTGAAAATGGCAATTTTGAGCAAGTAGTGTCTTAAATCATTGCAGTATTTTTGTAATGTTATCCTACAAGAGTCAAATTAAGTTCATTAAGAGGTTCAGATGCCTATATTGAGCTTACCTTAATATACTGTGCTAATCCCTTACTAATATGTTTCACGCTGTTGATTAGCAATGCTTTTTACCAAGAAGAGGAGCTTGCTTGTCCCTAGAATTGATTCTAAACTCCCTAACTTCGAAAATACATTGTCAAAATTAAAATACCAGTTAACTCAGCTAGTAGTTATCCCTTGCCAAATAGCAAAATAATTTTTCTTTTTCATGCTTCTTATCACTCAGAAATTTTATCAAGCAGGAGAAGAAGCATTTTTCTACAACTGATACAAAATTTTTTTTTTTTTTTTTCCTTTTCTTGCCTTTCCAGTATATGCATAAAGGCTAGCAGAGTTTTTTTCCTGGGTAGGATGTGGTCGTACTGTAAATTTCAAAATGCATTTTTCTTAAACAAATGTTTCAGATACATGATGTCTAAAAATATTTTACAAGACAGTTTTTATTTAGAAGGATCACTCAAAATTGCTATGCGAGTTGCTTAATTACCAATTCAATTTTAGAATTAAGCCTTATAGTTTTGCATTTCTTAACCTGAAAATTTTATATGATTGTTCAGATATATACATTATTGCTTCACTTGCAGAGACGTGCACTGCTGACACCTCGTAAGCACCCCTCAGAGCTGAAGTACGTGGATTACAGAGTAGAAGTGAGCATGAAACCCTACTTTGAAGTTCCTAAAAAGTTCTCTATTCCAGTGTTAGCTTCAGCCAGAGTTAATTTGGACGCTTCATCAGCCAAATGCCCTACATCTCAGAAAACAGGTATTAGTCGTAAAGGTGATGAATTTGACGGTATTCTTTTGCCAAGATAATCATTATTTTTAAGGTTTTCCTGAGTAGATCCAGAAAACGATCTTTCTTTCCTTTCTACTATTGATCATCTTTGCCCTACTTGTCACTACCCAAGTTCTAAATATTAGTGCAAACCAGTGCTTTCCACTTGCCATTGGTTTATTGGTTTCCTCAAAGGCACACAAGCACAGGAGACTTGCTGTAAAAGACGAATTAATTTGGTCTGTTTATCTGACAGATCCTGAATTTGTGCTCCCTTCCTGTTTCTCGCTTCTGCTTCTCAGCCAGCCCTGATCTGTGTTCAAATTGTGCCACTCATATCACATCTCTGTTCTTGTTTGCTCTCCTCAGTCAGCAAGAGGGAGATTTCAGCTAATGTTGTTTTCTTCCTGTCCCTTATCAATGAAAAATTGTACATTAGCCTTCAGAGTGATCCTACCAGCCCTGGTCACTCTGTTGTCTCTAATTTTTCTAGTATCTTAAATTTTATACTGAAATCTTAACTGTTTTCTTTTTTCCCCCCCTTGACTTTCATTATGATCCCTCCTTTGCTAGTTGATTTTTAAAAAATGCTTTATTTAAACCTATAATGCACTCTAGGTTGCATTTCTTAAAACAAACAAAAAACAAACCAAACATCTTGAGTAGTTGAGAGAGCTGAGGATTTTAAGCCTGGAGAGAAGGAGTCCCAGGGGGGAACTTCCTGCAAATTAATAGAGGCTTGAATTATAAACAGTCCATCCATAGTTTTGTTTCATCAGGTCTTTTCTTAATCAATAGAGTCCTTCTGCATGTTTCTGCAATTCACTTCTCCAAGTGTCACTGGAATCAGTCATGTGCTTTCATGGTGTTTGTTTTGATGCTTGATGTCGATCTTGTGTTTTTTGTTTCTTCTCTGGAATAGAAAATAAAGAATTAATTTTTTTCTGACAAGTCTTTGTTACAGATACTTTAATCAAAATAGAATGTAACTGTGCTATAAAACATTTTAAGATGTGTTTTTAGGATGATGGCAGCAGTAGTTATGGCAGTATTAGAAGCAAGATTGATGAGGGACTACAGTACGAGCAGTCAGTAGAAGCTGTAGAATAGATGTAACACTGGTAGAAGGCTGAAACATTTTGTGTGTGGCAGGGTATTTAAATCTTAGTTGAAACTCTTTTGTTGTCAAGTTAATAATAATGTGTGTGTGTTTGTCATAATTAGTGTAGAGGTGAACTAAGAAAAGCCAATGGCTTTGTCGAGTGTTGTAGGAGATTCTTTGGACTGCACTGTAGAAAAGGAGAATAACAGCTGAGGGAAAGAGAACCAAATCTGCACACACAGATCTGATGTCCTAAAAGGATCTCCACCATGATCTCATAACAAAGGTTGTTGACTGACCAGCTGACAGATCGCTGTTGCTTAGCACTGCTCAAATTATTTTAAAAGTTGAAATGTGAATAAATATATCTGAAAAATGTAGAATATTAAAAGCATTGTATTCACTACAAAAATATAGTGAATAAACTACATTATGGTCAGAAAGTAGTTATTTTACCTGCTTCTTTATTCATCAAAGGGTATTAAACAAATACTTGAAAGAGGAGAGTAATCAATGTAAAGTCAGAAATTAGATCATACCACAGTGTACACAATATTTTTGATATATATTTTTTCTTTCTAGAATGGTTAATAGTTACATGAGGAAGTAGAAATGCCAAGATGATGCAGAAAAATAAATGAAGCTTTTGTAGTGAATTCAGAAAGGTGATGAGGTAAAAAACATACAAAAAGGGAAGCTGAGATAACCAGCTGATAGCATGAAAGCAAAGATGTGTTCAGTAGGAAGACAGTGCCAGCTGATTCAGTGTATTTATTGTACTAATGAGGAAACATGGGAGTATTTACAGGCTCTTAGAAAACCTAATATTGTGACAGAAGTCCCCAGCTGGTGTTCCTGTGGACAAAGGCAAACCATTGGTCTCATCTGAAAATTTTGGCACCATTGTCTGAGAAAGCAGCAATATTTTAGCCATGGTGGTAGCTTTCCTCAGGGTGGGAGTAGCTGCTTCTCTGAAGAAATGAGTGCTTAGATTTATGAAGAAAAACAAAAGTGGAAGCAAGCTGACTAAAATCAATCTTTGGATCAGAATTTCTTAGATTGCAGTAGTGGGAAGTGTGCAACCAATATTTTAAGAACTCTGCCAACAGGGAATTAGAAGGTAAAAATCAATGCCACTCAAAACATTTCCTTGTAAAATAGATCTTGTTAAATGACCTTATTACATTTTTGGCACTATTACAGATCAAATAGATAAAAAGAGTACAATATGTTTACCTTACTTCAATTGTGAAATCTTGATCAAAACCCATGCTGCATACTTTCATAGAACTAAAGTTATACATTTCCCAGACTGAAAACCTTTAGCAAATGTTGTTAATTCGTTATTGGAGAGTCATCAGAAAGGGAGTTCTTAGGAACCAGTACTTATTGCACAATGTTAACCACATTTCACTAAGTTGGAAGGTTATACAAAGACTTTGTTGAGTTAGCAATGACACAGATTTTGTGAAAGAAGTTAGTTGGAACTGTTAGATAATTATAAACTATGAATTTTATTGCAAACAAACGTAATAGTATATGTGGAACAGAGTCTGCATGCTAAACCATTTAGTATGAGAGAAGATCATATCGCACACCATGGTAGTTGTTCACCTTTGTCTCAAATAGGATCTTTAAGAGCTTTAGTTTCCCTCTGTCATCAGAAATAGCCTGGGAAATAATTCAGTCCCCATGTATAGCTCAGGAGAAAGGTAATTGACAGTAAAACTGCAATGCTTTACAAACCAAAGAAGAGTAGATTGAACATTTAGAAAGTCGTGTTAGGCATAATTGAAAAATGTTACAACATTGAAATATGTTGCCTTTTTCTTAGAGCTGTGTTATGAAAGAATGAAAAGGATAAAATGTCAAGTGGAATTAAAATAATGGCTCCAGATTTTAGCAACAGAGAAGTAGCATCCAAAACCAGCTCCATGCTTCACCAAACTAACAAGTTCCTTCTAAAGGTGAAAACACAAGAAACTTTGAATAGAGAGTGGCTCAGAGCGGGGACCTGATAAATGTCCATCTGCCTTCATGTATTCTGCACACATTTAGGATAAAATGATTTAAATATTAGTACATTTTGGTGCTGTTTTACAAAGATACATGCTTTAAAACTTTTTTATTTACTTGCCCGAGTCACTGGCTTTGTAATGCAGATATATGTTTATAATTTTTATAATTATTTAAGATTTCCTGCCATGCAGTCTTATTTTACTGTATCTGTATCTGTGTAAATGAGCATGCTCTTCCTGCAGTAAAAGGACCATGTTTGGTAAGTCAGAGCTATTATATTTTCTCTGTTAAATAGATTTTATAAACATTTTATCTGCTGAATATTTGCTGGTCCTGAATATTTGCTGGTCCTGTCCAGCAGCACAACACCCACTGTGGCTGGGAAAGAAGGAAATAGCTGGGGATTTGGAGCAGAACTGTGAAACCCAATGCAAAAGTCAGTGCTATTTATCTTTTCAGCAATTAATCAGCTGAAATATCAGCTTCAACTAAGTTTTAACTATGCAGAACAACTTCCTAGGCAGTTGGGTTTGTTTGAACAACATGGATTTTATGCTAAATAATGTTACGTATCAAAGGTGAAATAACAAAAGTAGAAAGGGGAGGGAGGGCTTTGTTTTGCAGTGATGTCTTCCAAAATGTTTGAGAAATCTGCAAAGCAGCAGACCTATCTCACAGTGTGAGCTAAAGCTGTCAGCCTTACTTCCCACTCTGTGTTTTTCTGACATCAGCCCTCTTGTTCTTTCATCAAAGGATTTGTTGTAAAAGTTTGAAGAACAAGGATCCTTGAATGCATAGCTGAAAAAATACAGTGCATGTATTGAAAAGCGCTATTATTGTATTATGAAGGAGAACATAATACTGGAACAGCACAACCAGTTCTTGTTCCACACTTTAGATGGAAGGTTGCAAATGAGGAAGGGTTCAGCCGAGTTCTGTAGTAATTTTCAAGGTCTTGAAAGATTGAATACCGTGATGCCTCCGTGATCTCTGAGGGAAAAAGGTTCCTTTCAGGTTACCTGTAATTATTTAAAAAGGGAAAATATGTCTGACTATAAAGACTGTTAAGTGCTCTATGCAGAAAGCACAGCACTTTCTGCATAAGACAGAGATTTGTAGTGAAACAATTTATGATACTTGTAAAATTATGTGAATGAGAGGTTTGTCAAATATGAACAAACTCAAGAGGAACAAAAATCTTTCTATCACTCAGACTTCTGAAAAAGAAAGTGGAAGCTTTCCTAAGATATGCAATTTTGCTCCAATTGTCAGGTTAGGACTTAAAATAAGAATTAATTGGTGAAATTCTAACTCTAAGATAAACATCCAAGAATATCTGCTTTGGTATTAAATAAGGATTTATCCCAGAATTAGGAAATTCTGGAATTTTCTGGAATTGGCTGGGCCTTTATACATTGTAACATGACACTGACAATTGCTTTGAGTAATGGAAACATAAAAGTTCCTGAGACAGAGCACCTCACAGAGCTGCCTGTGACAGTTCATCCATACTATAGCGTCCGAGTACTTTATAGGAAGGGCTTCCTCTTTATTTGATTTTCTTTTTTTCAGACTGTTTTTTTTTTGTTTGCAATCTTCTGCCTTGAAATGGCTTTAGATTACCACTTCTTCCATTAGCAGGAAGCCTGGTAACAATACCATTGGACTAGAAGTTTTTTAAAGGAAAGAAAGTATATGGGAGTAATTGATTGATAGATAGATTGATAGCAATTGCTGTTCTAAACATTACAGCAGCACACGTCAGTACCAGGATATCAATACCTTATTTTATACCTTTTAATAATAACCAAATCCCAACAGCTCTGGTCATGAAATGATAAATACACAAATATATTCCATCAATAATGATAGATTTGTGCAGTTCTGTAAGGTAATGGTAGATTCTAATTTTCAAATGGATATGCACCTAAGCAAGTGTGTCCTGATAAACACTGTATTTTATTATCATGTACCTTACTGAACTTTTCTAAGGCAAGCATGCACTGGGAATGCTTTTTATCATGCCATACACTTCAGGGTTTTTCCTAGTTTATAAAAATAAGAATGAAAATCTAGGCATGAATATAAAACTCAACCCTTTTTTTTTGATGGCTAGCTTGTACTATTTCATATCAAGATTGTCCATAAATAAATAAAAGCTCACATTTCATTTTCAATGAAAAAATGTTGTTCCACCTTGCTATCTAATTTAGATTCAGTATCAAAAGCTCATATTAGAGTTCTGTTGCCTCTTCTTACAGGATTTGACAATGTTGGCTGCCTGCTGTTATACTTGCAAAGAATATCCAAGAAGAGTTCTGTTTTTTCTTTTTTTTCCCTCTTTCCTCCCCAGTGAATGATGAAAAACCTTTCTCTACAGAACTACCAGCAATTGTTAGATATTTTCTAATTTCTCAATAACTGTTCCTACAGTTAATTTATTCAGATTGTTCTAATTTTGTGACTTCTCTTAAAGCAACTACTGGCTTACTTTTTTTCTCTTTCTTAAAAAAAGAAAACTTCTTTCCTCAGAGAAATAGAGATTGCAAAAAGAGAGGAACCACACCACAGAAGTCTCTAGCTAGCTCTTATTATATCTTTTCACTATAAGCCTTCGTTACTAATTTTGCATTAACTTACTATTTTGCAGTAAGTGATATAAAAGACTTGGTTTTGATTCTCTCTCCATGTAATATTTCCTTATGCATTCAGTGCAGTCTTTTTAATAGTTCTGAGCTCTCATCTTCGTTTGTAGGAAATTTTGTTTACTTTTCTAGTCACGAAGAATCAGTTTTGAAATTTTTTTGTACATTTCGAGTGTGTGTTTTAGAGAGACCTTAGCTCTGGCTTTGTTGTGTTTTTAGATCAAGAGTCTTTGAACTATTACTCTATTTTATCAGTGTAATTCCTTATAATTTGGCTAATGCCTTTCAGCAGGGGCTATTCATCAAATAGCTTAAGAAAATGCCTTGTCTCGTGGTTTTTAAAGCTGTATTAAGTAAACTTCTTACTGGGCAGCGTCACCCACTGGTATAGTGACTACTTGTTTCTAAAGTGCCTATGGGGCAAATACTGGGGGCAATGACTATTAAACAACCAGCCCCCTACAGCTACTTTGCTGTAGTGCCACACAGCTCCTCTGAATGACACACAAACATGGCTGCTGAGTATTTATAACAAGACACTGAAAAAAGGTGTCTCCCATTTTCATTTTTAGGTCGATTAAGGAAAACCTGCTTTCATTCTTTTGTCCCCAGTAGATCTTCCTTTTCTGATTAAGTGTACTTAACTGTTCATTTAGATGTGTAATGGTATACTGTTTTTAAACAGAAAAGGAACAAATAACCAGTTAGTAAGTTTTTTAGAAACTCTTCTACAAATCTGTTTGATTAAGATAAAGTGAAAGGAAATAATCAAATAAACATACGCAGTGGTAGCAAAAAATTTCAAAACTTATCAGCACTCAATAATGGATATAAAAGAGTATTTGCTTTTTCAAGACTACTGAGTGATGTTCTAATTCAGATGAACCTGTTTGAAGATCTAGTATATAAGCAGAAGTCAGAAGAGTCTGGGCTCTTCATTATGGTTGCTTATTTAACCTTCTAGGAGTCCATACCT
The DNA here is from genome assembly GCA_013397755.1 of Cnemophilus loriae. Taxonomy (NCBI): domain Eukaryota; kingdom Metazoa; phylum Chordata; class Aves; order Passeriformes; family Corvidae; genus Cnemophilus; species Cnemophilus loriae. Next base: position 443,177 of record VZTF01002689.1, read on the forward strand.
GCAAATTCAGTCTTCAGGTTAATTTAAGCAGTTGTTTGCGACACATGCACAGTGTCACAGGCTGAGGTAAGTTCAGCGAGAAATTTAGCTTTGAACTTCTGAATAGATATAATCACCACTGCTGAGCAAAAGCTAATATAATGTGCAATTATCTGACGGTCTGCTGAAGTTCCATACTTTCCTGTCTTCAGAATTGATGACAACAGATTGTGGTGTAGAAGGGTAGCATTTCTATTTTTACTCATTTCATCCTCCCACAATTTGTAATAAGGCTAAACAGTGATTACCAAGGGCCATTATTACTTCCTTACAGAATATGTTTTTCCTTACATTTTAATGTCAAAACAACTGTCATTACTTTTCTTTGAAAGGTACTTTTTGTAGGCTAGTGCAGTTAGAGGACTTACTTTGAATTCAGGCAGATCTAAAATGATGAGTTACAAGATTTTTAAGAACCAGAAGACATGAACTTTGTTAGTTCCAGGCGGTGATCAGATCGTGTTTTGCAATAAATAAATGGTGCAAGATGCCAAGCAGTTGCCAGAGGACATGACCAGTGCCTGTGTGCTCTAATTTAGTTTTCCAAGAATGCATGGTAAAATTGCACACTAAAAGTTTAGATTTTGCAAATACCCCTGTTTTGACAGCTGTCTCACAACAAAACCTAATATGATCGAGTGAATGTTTCCTGTAGGCATTTTTCAGACATATATCTAGAAAATTAAACTGTCAGCTTATTTCACAAGGAACGTTTCCCTGTCAAACAATAAAAATCCTGTGTAGGGATGCAAACTGGAGCAAACCCCTGTATTGCTCAGCCTGACTTTTCACTGCTGGAAAAAAGCTTGCAGCCTCATTCTTTTTGATGGATGCAGGCTCTGCTTCCTGCTACATGGGAATTAAATAAATGATGCCCGTGGCTTACTGTTAACACTCTTGTCTCAGAAATTGTTAGGTAAGCCATTCATAACCTCATGGATTATGTTCATTAAGTCTTTGAATATATTCCTAGATTTATCTTTGTTGAATGTCTTATGAGACTGAGAGAAGAAAACATGCTAAGCTGAGACACTTTTAGACCCGGTTTACTTTATGGTATTTAAGATTAGCATGAAAAACATTTTGCGGGGAAAAAAGTCAATCTTCCCCTATAATTCAAAGACAAATGATTTCTGTAGTTATTTCAATTTGGAGAAACCATGTATTACTGCAGAAGATACTTACCATGTTGAATAAACGTAACCCATTTACTTCTTTTCTTTTCATTCATTGTAATTGAACATAATATTTAAGTTATTCAACTGACTTATTATAAAATGTATTTTTTAAATGCAAAAGAAACAATTTTTTTTCTACAAAATAATGCCGTACTATATATTATAATTATGGAATGTACTTTTCGTGGTTTTTCTTTTTAAATTTTTCTATAGGAGGCATTTCTGTTTGAAAGTGTGCATTTCAAATATGGGTCAAACTCAGGGAAAAATAACCCTAGTTATTAGTAATTTAAATTTCTATTTAGTGCAAGAAAGTAAAACTTGTGCAGAAATATTTTGCATCTTTCAGTACACTGTATTATCTTTCTTCAAATACACATTTAAACATCTATTTAAATTTGAAATGCAAGTATGTAAAATGGGTATTTTAAATTTAAACTAAATATTTTGTTTCAACATCTTAAAATAATTCTTGTGGACAGGGACTGTACTAATGAACTGAAGAATGGAAAAGAGTTTCATTCCTTACATTACTGACAAACTCAGGTCACTTCTGTGGAAAACAGCCCATGGGGTTAATAATTCAATGCTAAAATAGGACAAAATAGTAATAATTTAAAAATTACCAGGCCATTAATCTTGTCTTTAAAAGAGAACCAACTAATTATTTCAGAGAGGGTTAAACCTGAGGTGCAATTTATAATCTTTCTGATAGTCTAGTAATGTTGAAAGATGAATAATGTCACTTTGTATGATTTGTCTCTTGAACTTTTTTTTGTGGAAAACTTGCAGTAGTGATGACATGAGGCCACAAGAAAACTTCAGGTGGGTGTTCATTTTGAGAGAGGTGAGATCTGAATACATGAGGAGCACCACTGTGTGGAATAGAATGAGCAGCATTGCGAATGAAGACTGATTGCACTTTCAAAATTCAATTGTTGCCATTGGAGATACCAGAATAGTTTGAATCCAGTTGTCATACATACCATCAGAAAATAAGCCAAATAAAAGAGAAAAGGGAAAATTCCACAAGACTTTGTCAGGTGTTCCCCCTCAGAGAGAGTTGCATTGTTTGGAATTTTATATGTAAGGTTCTGTTGTGTCATTACGTTGTCTCTGACTTTCCTTGTCATCTTTTTCCAGCTTAAGGCATTGGTTTCTAACCTTGGAAAACAGTGAAGAGAATCAGTCTTTTTTACATGCAATACTAAAGTGAAGTTTTTTACAGCTTCAGTGTTCACGTGGTTTTTCAGGTTTCTTAGAGACTTTTGGGACTGGGGAACTCTTTATGGCCATCACTGGAGTTCCTCATGTACCTTCCTTTCTCCTTTTGAATGTATCCTACGAGGGCTACTGAGGGGGTTAAAATTCTGTGGAAGAGTCTGATCTTTTTTGTAAGAAGAACAGAGGAGGAAATCTTTGCAGCAGACTCGTTAGACCTGGCTCTGTGTGAAGATGGACAGCGTTTGTATTGCTGCTTCTTTGCTCTAGAGATTACAGGGGGGAGTTTCTCCTGTGTGCTGTGGATTGGGAAAATGGCACTTTCCATGAATCCGTTTCAGCTTGGACACCTCTGCCAGTTTTGGAAACTCAGGCTTTCAGTCCAAAATTGGGCATAGAAAAAGGTCTAATGAGTTGCCATGAGAACTACCACATTTAACAGAATTTCAGTAATCGTTGGGGATACTCAGCCAAATATACTGTACTATCACTGGTATCTCTGATGGTAGCTGTTGACAAAAGTGTAGTGGCTTGTGTATTTTTAAAAATATTTACAGAAATTCTTTCATGTTGAACTCTTCTACTAGATTTAAGAGGTTTTGTTTAAACACCTTCCTCTGTGCACCACTAAAATCAATAGAAAATATTGTTTACATGCTTCAATATACCAGTTTTTTGGAAACTAACTTATATGGTAACACTCCTAAAACTCCATTGCTTCTTTGAAATTCCTGCATGTACTGCTGGGGAGACTCTCCTACAGTTTATTGGAAACCTCTTCAGATTCTGCTTGTGAATTCAATGTTTCTGAAAAGCTTTATAACATCACAATTTTTTTTTTTTGTTTTTTTTTTTTAGGTGGAAGTGATACAGTTGAGTTTCCTATGAAATTCACTCCTAAGTATGCTGGTTGCTACCACTGTCAGATTATTCTGAAGTCATCCTGGGATATTCGTGTCTATGAGGTTGAATGTGTGGTGAATGCAGACCAGGCTGATGCACAGCTTGAATTTCTAACTCCAGCTTACCAGACGGTGACTCAGGAAATTCCAATTGTAAGTTCACTCTACTACTGCTAACTAAACTAAGATTTAGGATTAAAATGGATTTTGGATCAATACTGTTAAAATTTACAGTCCTGAAATGCAGAAATGCATGTAAATATTGACTTGAGTATTATTTATCAAAGTCCATGTTGTAGATAATATAAAGCTTATTGGGAAAAATAATTTACTTCAAGTTAATTATTAGTTTGTTTGGCTTAATTCTGATGGTTCTCTGCTGACAATTGTTAGTCTATCATCTAATAATATTATCACAATGAAAGTGAAAAAAGTAGTTATTTAATCTAGGGAATAAATACACTATTTTTGAAGAAGAAAAAAAGGAGAGATGCTGAGGAATAAAATAGAATAACTAGATTACATACAGTTAAAAAAATGTGGTAAGCATAGCCAGTATATCATGTATAGTTTTATCATATCTACTTTGTATGTGAAACTCTTGACATGTGACAAGTAAGACCAGAGAGAGAAGTTTAATGCAGTATCATCTCTCTCAGAAAATTATTGGTCAAATTTTAGAGAACTTTAAAAAAAAAAAAAAAAAAAAAAAGACAAAAATTATAGGGAAGGAACTTAAGTTGTGAGAGAAGGAATAAAGATTCCTTAAGAGATAAAACCAGTAAAATATTTCCTGAGATCTGAACTATAGTTTGGTCTATGTACTTTTGATTGTACAGGCACTAAAGAATACTAGTGAGTTAATTTATAGAGAAATAATTCTGAGATTTTGTAGTCAAAAGAGTGGGGGCAGATTCGAACAAGAAGGCTGAATATCTGGAGAAAGACCATACTGAATGCTCTGTCAAATACTGAGAGTAGACAAGGAACTAGTACATCAGAAAGAAAAAAAGAAAATGAAGGGAAACTAAATTACAGTGCTATCTCTTCTTGCACACAAGTTTTAAGATATTAATAATTTATGTATTAAACATTGATTTTTTTTGAATGTTACATTAGCCTAAAAATAACTGATACATGGCACAGAAAGGAAAGGGGATTTTCTACCTTGTTTAAACAAGACACTTTCTAAACAGATTTGCTTTATTCTTCTGTTGGATTTATTTTTCACTTCAGAGTGTTCACTTTTTAGGAGTTAGAAACTTTACATTTCTATATACACTCATTCTAGTTGGAGCTTCTCCATCTCTCAGAAATTGTCCCATATTTTTATAGTGTTATTAGAATTATTGTATTTGCCGTTTAAATTTTCTTAAATATTCTGTGGAAAAAGATATGCTCGTTGTGGAACTGAAAATGGGGTTGTTCAATCTGCTAAAATTAGTTTCTTGAACCAAATACTTCGTGCTCAAAGAACTTTTTACAGGCGCAAACAAACTAATAGTCACAGCATGTGTGTTAGGTGGAACACTTTATAAATGGAGCAATTAAATGGTCAGCTGGTTTGCTTAAAGCCATGCAGTGAATTAGTGACAGAACAAGAATAAGAACTCAGCTGAAACTGAGATCTGTGATTAGTTTCTTTTGGAGTTTCCATAATTCTCTCAAGCATGAGATAAATGTAACTGTTCCATCTGTGCCTTTCAGACCCTCCAGGTATAGGTCCAATACAATTATTATGTACCTTGGGTTGAACCACCTACAATCCTGTGAGGAGATTCTGACTCCCTTAGCATTAATTGTGTTTAAATTAATTGACTTGACAGGCTTTGGATGAGATTTTGCATTAAGCAGAAATCCTGTAGGAATTAGATGATTAATTGATTAAAACTGTTAATGAACAAGTATAAGGGAGTAGAATTTAACAAATATTTTCTTTTAATTTTCTAATGTTTATGGTTGCCTTTAATATCTTTCTTTAGAAGATACTTTTAGACAAATTCATGCTGTGTTAGAAGGATTTGTTACAAAAGAATTTCACAGTGACCATGTTTGTCAACTACATTTCTACAGATGACAAGTTTTTGTGTTAGAGATTAAGAAGAAATATTTGTGCTACATATTGATGTAATCATCGTTAGTGTGGATAAAGGAAACATCTGATACCAATTGTACTAGAAATCACTGAAAATAAGACAACTTAAGCACCCAAATTTTCGTTGTCCTCCTCTAGAACCTAGGCCAATCCTGACGATGTTTTTCCTCTATCCCAAGTTTTAAAATGGTATATTAGCAGAGAGTGATGACCTGCCAATTTTAAACCTGGCCCAGCGGGTTTTCAAAAGCATAAAGCTTTTCCTGATATTGTGGAGATAAAAAAGCATGATAATAAAAATAAACTTTTGTTGTCTTTTTTCCCCTTTCATTTGATCCTTGGCATGAGGACATCATACTTTTTTCTTTTGTGTTTTCTACCAGAGATGATGTCATTGTTATTACAGAATTGGAAACATGGTGATGGAAGTTTTTTTGTAAAACTGAGGTACTACAAAAACCTCAACTTTCCAAATGGGCATATGTGCTCAACTACTGGGAAATTTAACAACTAACACTGCAGCATTAATCATACGTATTAATCAAACATATCATAGATATCACAGATATATGATACTGCAGATATGGGTTAGCTCTGATGACCACAGGTTCTTTGTTTCTGAGACTTTCATAGAAAGAAACAAAGACTGAAGTATCATCTCTTATTCCTTCAAATCCGTTCTTTATCTCTGATGTTTATATACAATTTTCTGTGGATGAAGACTATTATAGGTCAAAAGATTACTTCCTCTTTTCATAGGTCAGATGAGATTAATCTTCTCTGTTTGACAAGGCATGAATTAGCTCATGAGTGACAGTTTATTTTATTTTTCAGATGAGTGTTAATCTTTTTTTTTTTCCAGACTGGATGTTTGGTCATCTGGTTCTTTCAAATAGTAGGAGGCCGAATAGCATTATTTTAGTTTTACTATTTTTATGCAGCCTCTAAGCATGTATTATGAAATATCTCACTTTTTGCCATAATCAAGCAGTCTTGTGATACATCTGGATGCAAGATAAACATGTTTCTTAAATAAGCTCGGGCTCATACTGCTCAGGACAGGTTATTCTTTAAAGTAATTTAGTCTCCTCTTGAATGACCGGATTCCGAGAACACAGGACTGTAAATTCTCCTTTGGAGATGGAGTTCTCAGTTCATAAGCAAGACGGATCCTGTAACATTGTCAGTGGCCAAATCAGGCAATATATGCCAGCACACCACATCAGCACTTCAAAGGGCTGCACCAAGATTTTCTACAGATGGAATAGGAACAGAATTTTGGCAAGCATTAAACTGCACCATAAAGATGCTTGTAAATGTTTATAATGATACTTACAAATTCCATCTTGACCATTAGCTAGATCATGCTCATGTTCTTCTAATGAGTATTCCTGCTGACAGTATTGCTACTGAAAGTAGGGCTTCTGTACCTCTGCCTGCCAGGAATAAAAGATTTGTTTTTAGCTTATTTCATTTTTAAGATACACTGCTTTTATTCTTCCCTAAGGCACTGTGAGCCGGTACTTGGAGCAAATGAATACTGTGCTCTGATGTGGCGATAGCTGCAAGTGAAAGCTGAAATGCGCATTAAAAAATTTAAATGCATAATCTAATTTACATCTTTGATTTTCTTTCAGAGTAACATATCGAGTGAGGACTGGAGGTTTGAAGCAGTTTTGGAAGGACAGTGTTTTTATGGCCCTCCCGTAATAAATGTGCCTGTAGGTCAGACAGTTCAGTATCCTCTCACGTTCAAGCCGGTTGCTGAGTGTGTGATAATGGTAAGAGAGAAATTAGTTTCAACATTTAAAAAGGATGCTTTCACCAATAAAATTATCACCAGTATCCAAATTATGAAAGTGTTTAGACAGTTACTAATATTAAAGCATCTGCTTGAGAGAAAGAAAGGGTAAGATTTACTACTATCTGAAGTAAAAACACAAATGAACTAACTTTGTAAACATTAAGATTAGGTATGATAGAGTTCCCCACATATTCTCATGTCTTCTTTATTTAATTTTCTATTAAATCCTTTAATTCTATTTGTTTCTGCTAAATCCTTCAATCCTACAGTTATTCTGTAAAAATTCTGAACTTCTATCACAAAAATATACATTGTTATTCTGAATTTAAATACTTCTATTAAATTATATTTCGTTACCTAAGTAATTAAGTACTAACATTGATTATTTCTCATGGCATGCCTACATCATAAATTAATTTATGTGATTACTTTATTTAGTAAAATAATTTCTGTTGCAAGTTAAGCCACCATTTCACAGCTGCTTTTGCCATCAGAATAATCACTATTCCAAATGCTAAAATGAAGAGCAGAGCAAAGGCTGTAACACCTTTAGCAAGAAGTTGTATTTGTGGTTTTGTCTGTGTCTCAGCTGAGAGTTTTGGCTGCAAGGTGCTGTTGAAATACGTGAACTGCCAAAGATTAAAAAAAAATGTTCTTTGAAACATAAGTAACCCTTCTGCATGTGTTACCAACCAAATATAATGCAGTTTAGGGATCCAGTATTATAAGCTTATTAAAAGCCAAAAGCCATTAATCCTTTGATGACAAGTGAATAGGGAGAACATTTTAGCTGAATCACAAAATCATCCGGGTTTTCAGAAACCTCCAAGGTTATCTAGTCCAGCTATCAACCCAACACCACCATGGTCACCCCTAAACCATATCCCAAGAGCCACATCCAGATGCTTCTTGAGATGGCGACTGCACCACCTTCCTTGGGAAATTACTCCAATGCCTAACCACTTTCGCAGTAAAAGCTTCTTTCTAATATCGAATCTGAACTTCGCCTGGCACAGCTTAAGGCCATTTCCTTTCAACCTTTCACTTGAAACATAGAGAAGAAGTCTCAACCTCACTACAACCTCCTTTCAGGTATTTGTAGAGAGCAGTGCAGTCCCCTTGAGTCTCCCTTTCTCCAGGCTCAACACTGTGCTCATAAGACAGGTGAAGGACAGGTGGGAACACTCAATGAGCAAAGTTAAATGTTATATGAGAGACAAGGAGGCATGAGATCATATGTTCTTGGAGATGCTTGTTTTTCGAGAAGCCAAGAAGTAGAAAACCTAGACATATGAAAACTTCATATTGTTGAATTTCATCATTTAGAAAAATTTAAAATAAAAGGTTTTGTTTCTCTGGTTTACTTGTATGTTTAGCCATGGGTTTATTGAAGAACTAGGAAAGTCAATAGGAGCTCTTTCTTGTAAGCACGCTTTGTCACCTAGATTTGAGATTAATAAACTAAAGGAGTTGTTTTGGCAGCCAAAGGGGACTCGTACAGTAATGAAACTTCTTTTTTTTTCTCCTTTGACATAGGGAAGGCTTATTCTGAGAAATGTTACAGCTGGAACTCAGAACATCTTCAGTCTTAAGGGAATAGGGAAGAAACCTCTGCCTCAGGATTGCATTGTGATAGAGTGCCAAGTGGGAAAGGTTGCTCATAAAATCTTATGGGTACACAATTATACCAAGAAGATGTTAAAATACAAGGTAAATTTTTTGCAATAATGTGACAAATATTTTTTGGTCCAAGGATCTATACATTATGTATTACAGTAGCAAATGTTACCGTAATTGCAGATACACTAATAAAATTCATGTATCTATCAGAAAATTTTCAATAGTTCATAGTATATGGATATGTTTATGGTCAGGAAATCTGTGAGATAATGTATGATTTTACTGTATGTTTGATGGAAAAAAAAGATTTCTTCGTGTTTTAGTCTGGTTTCCGAGGGGACAACACCTCTACAATTCTTCTCTGTTCATTTGCTAATCTTTCCTCCTCCAGTGATTTGAAACCTGTGGCCAACTCCATCAGTTTTGAAGTCAGAGAAGAGGCCTGAGAATTACTGGATTCCTAAAATCTTCATAAAATATTGAATATTACATGAAAAGGATAAAAATTATTATCCTACTAAGGGAAGGATTGCAGCATAAGCTCTCTATACATGAATTTCTCATGGCCCAGTGGCCTGGCCCATTACCCCAGTTACTGTCTATTGCCCAGCTGTTGTTTCAGCAATGCTGGAGGAAGTTGGGAATACTTTGTGTGTTTGCTGATAGAAGAGAAAATTCAGACGTAATCACTGGAGTTGTTGAAAGGCAATGGGTCACTGGGGAGGTTAATACAGCTTCTTAGGAAATATGGTTTCATTGATTTCCTTGCTCAAGAACATATTTTTACTATTAAATATAATCATTATTTTTCGTACTTTCCATTAACTATATTTTGTAACTGTATTTACACAAACACATTTTCCTATTTTAAAACACTGTTGTAATACTGAAATTGCATAATTTTTCTAGTATTTATATTGTCTATATGTTTAATTTAAAAGTGATAAAAGTATTTCTGTAGCATTCCTCACCTTCTGTACCTATGTATTGGATCCCATGTCCTATGCCCTCAGAGGCAGAAGGTATACTAGGGCAATGAAAATGAAATTCCGCTTTTCTTCTCAGCTGCAGAGAAGTTCTTAAGCAGGAACATCTTCAACCTTCCTTAAGAAAATCCGTATTTGTGACTCTGTCATGGCATTTAAATCTAGAGTAGATAGCATCCAGATATTATGGCCATGCAGCATTTGCCAGGAGGGCTCAATCTATTGAAGCAATGCAGGGGAGTGGCAGCTAAAATTGTCAGCATCTGTAAATATATATATTTAGTTTTTCTTTTGGGGAAGGATTGAAAATGGGACAATGTACATGCTAGGAGATAGAATCTCCTAGCTGACTAATGTGGACTTGCAAACTGAGTGATTTTTCTTCTCTACCTTGATGCCAGTAGGTCCAAATGCTGCTTTATTCAAATTGAAATGTAATGGTAATGGACGGTTTGACCATGTGATATAAAGAGAGGTCATGTATATACCAGCAGCAGTGTTCTATCAAGTAATGATAATTCATACCAATGTGAAAAAATCCTTGGATGTCTTCTTGCCAGTCTCCAGTTTTCCAGGTTTTCACTTTTACAGGTCAATCTGCGTTTAGTAAACTTCGTATATCATAGAAAGGTTCAGGTTCATATTCCTATTTTTTGACTCATTATCATCCCCCAAAACAAAGCAATAAATGTATTTTTGGGCATCACCAGCTTTGACATTTTTCTTTTCAACAGTCTTAGTTTTTTAAATGTAAATGCATTTGCATTTCTAATATATTTGTACTTTTATCTCTGGAAGAAGTGAATGTTTTTGGCAACAGAACTATTTTTTCTGCTTTCCCATTTTGTGTGAACTCAATTTTTATTTTTGTCAATGTAAGTGAAAGGTACAGAAATAGCAAACTTCAAAATGAATACATTAAAATTATTCATTTTTTCCAAAATATTGCATTAAATGAATTTATGACAGTTGTAACTATTCCAGGGTGAGCTGGGTCTGACTGAACTTTGACCTCTTTGAGGGTGTTCTCTGAGCCCTGAAATCTGGTTTTGGTTGGTTTTGCGATATGGGGCTTTTTTGTGCTTTTTTCATCTCTGTGAAATACTTCTTGACAGTCCAACTGTGTGTGCTCTTTTTGCTCTGGGACCTTTGGAAGAGAAATAGTAAGGTCAGCTATTTCATGCATGTATGCATATAATAAATTAATCAGTGTGAATAATGCATTTTCTCTGTGTGAGGTTCTTACCCAGAAGCAGTTGCAGAACAGTTGTTGGAGCAAGGTGGGCTGGAATTGCTGGAAAAGGCGTGGTTACAAAGCCTGCTGGAGTCTGGAAGCTGTCCCCTCCACAATGCAAACAATATTAATCACTTCCACCACTCTCCAGCAGATGTCATGTAGTGTCTTGTGCTGTTGGAGCGAGCAAAGATCATTTGCTTGCTTTTATTTCCGAAAGGGTCTGCCTGTAAATTAGGATTTAATTACTAAATCCAGAACCTGATCACAAGTATCTGTAGTTATTAGGAGAATGCAGAAAACCTCCTCTAAGAGGGAAGTGTGACCCATAGCCTTGTTAGAAATGCAAAATAAAGTTTATTTACTGGGATGTGTATAGCACAAAGGGCAACAGGAGAAAGAAATTATTCTGATTTTGTTGCTGTTGTTCATTCCATGCTGCCTGGTCACTGTAATATCTGGGTAGTCTGTGGTGAAGCAGAGCAGTGGTTTTGTCTTTGTTGGTGTTTCCCATGGTGGCGGTTGCTGGTAGCCCAATAACTCCTCCTCCTGTTTAATCCAGCATCTTCGACAGCTTTCTGCCTTGTGCTGTAGCTAAGTGGGTGATTAGGTAGAGGAAATGTTGTCAGGCTTGGCAGACAGAGCAAAGATAATCCAAAAAGTAATAGTTTTGGATGTGTTTTTGATGGGATCTTTTGTAATTTTGTTGGCTAATGAATATCCTCATTATTGAGTTGGTTGGTTGATGTGCCCCATACACCCTGCATTGCTGGAGTATGTGCACCATATGGAGTAATTTCTCATAGATTAACTGGGACATACATTATATTAAAAAAAAAAAAAAAAACACAAGAATTTCATTTACTGAAGTAATAAAACTCAACCTCTATCAATAATGGTATGAGATGTGCCAGTAGCTGACAAACACAATAATTTACAGGCACATCCATAAACAATTTACTGCACGATGAATGCTTAGCAATAAGTAATTTAGCTGAACTAATACTTGGGTAATTTTGCCTTTGAGGTGTAAATTTATCTTCACTATTCCCTTTTAATAACTGAATATATTAAACCATAAACTTAACAAAAACCCTAATTTCATTAAAAAATAAAATTACATTGTATATATGCTACTCTGTTTCTCATATTTGCTGTATTTTTCTAATAGCCTAAGCCAAAATGAGCATACTACTGTAAAAGTGACTATTTAAAATGAAATTTAAGTCTGTAAGGAGGAAGAGGAAAAAAAGCCTTGCCTTTACTGTATAAAGATAGCCCTCTTCCAGCTGAATAATGCTTTTTTCCTTTTCAGTCATATACAGAGGGTTTATGTCTGGAGCAATAATAATTTTTGTATATGTGGTTTGATTGTCTGTGCAACCTTTAGTGTGGATCTAGAGCTGGAGAGGGAAGAAGTGCCTTTGCAGTTCAGTGGAGGTCACGTGCATGACTCCATCAGTCTACCTTTAAAACTTCTAAGCAAAACACTTTCAGTGCCCACAAAGCTTTCCGTGATTAAAAAGACAATTTCCATAAATTCACTTGAATAATGTGAATGGTTTTATGAATTCTTTTCTACTGATTGATGTGTAAACCTTAGGGAGCTGCTGCCACCATGCTCTTCATGGTTGGTTCTAGGGGATCTTACAAAAAATAGTCTTTCTTGTGATTAACTTGCTCCTGGATATGAAAAAAAAATCATAACAGAATTCATAAAGAATTTGTGCATATGTAACGTCAGCCAGAGAGCACATCCTTCTCCAATGATGAATTCATATAAGGTAAGTGACTGCAGTGTAAATGAATTTTAGTGTCTGTAAAATTACATTCAATTCCTCCTATAAGAAGAGGAACTGTAAAGCATTTCTATGAAAATCCAATCTCTCAGTCTCATGACAAAACTTTTAATGTAATTTTCTTGTTTATTTATATAAATCATTGTCTACTGGATATAAATAATAATCTGATGTGTTGATGGCTCCTTATAATGATACCTTTGATAGAAACTTTAGCTATAAAGGTGCCTAATTCTTTCAAGGCATGGTTTTGCAATAAAAGTATAAAACTGTTCAGCTGTTGTTCAAAATAGATGTCATTAAAGTAAACTCTCCAGAGGAATCTCAAGGCCTTGTTAAATTACCTTTCAGGCATTAGGTTATATAAACTGTTAGTATTTTATAAAACTATTGTAGAATAAATACATAATGAAAAAAATGTGAAATCTCCTGTTTTCCAGTGTGTTTATCTCTATTCTCTATATATCCATTTTGTGTTTTTACAATGTCACTGAGACAATGACATGAAGGTTGGGTATTTGTATCAAATGCCTCAAAGTAATAAAATTATGTACCATAAACCTTTAATGAGGAACTTCCCTGTTCAGACTAACTCTTGTTTGGCAGTGTATCTGAGATTTTCTGAGAATAAATTCTGTGCAAGTGCAGTAACCTGATTGCTCAAGGTCACCAGGTTTATATTCTTTAACCACGAGTGGATCTGTGTATTCTATAATCCTTATCTGTACTTCCAATTTCAATTCCTTTGGCTTCCACGTTATCTACCAGAACTTCTGTAACAGGAGTTCTTTTCACTAAAGAAAAGGCATTCTTCATAGCAATAAGGAACGATACAAAGGCCTACAACATGTGAGAATAACTGTAGTTGTTGCCAGGTGTTTTTTTGATGACTAGTTGTGAAAATTTTAGATCAGTTAAGGGTAGAGTAAGGTCTTAGGTCATATTTATTTCTTTCTTGACAGGTGGCCTGGTTTAGGCACAAGTCTGGATTATGTAGCACTCTTCATTATGTAGAACTCCAGACTGCAGCTGAACAGGCGGGAATTATTTGGGGAATATACTCAGTGCAATGCAAAGATGTTTTACTTCAGTGTGGTACCATGCTGGTGGCAAAATAAGAGTGATTGCAAAAATTAAATGAGTTCCTAGTAACTCAGGAATTTGCAAAGTCTGCACTGAAAGGTGGATGAGGGAAAGTAATGGGGGCTTTTTTGGAAAAACTGCCATTCTTGAGAGTTTTGTCAAGTCTGGTTGTCAGATTTGATCAGTGACTCTCACAGACCCAGTTCTGGCCTAGTGTGAAAGAGCATTAACTTTTTGCTAAGTAGAGCCTCTCAATATTGTTAAACAGACCTGAGAAATAATTTTCAAGTGGAAACCTTGAACATATTACTGTCTAACTTTGTTATACTAAGAGACAATGCAATTCAAGTATATTTGACTATATTCTTACATCCATTCACCACTTTGCCTTGAAGTTTTTGCAGTTATGCTTATTTGGTTATTCAACTCTGGAAAAAGTTACTGTAATTTTGAAGTTTGCTTTTCCATTTCTATTCATCTTAAATAGCCATATTACAGTTCTGCAGAATGAGTTTTCAAACCTGTGACTGGTGAATTAGTTTAAAATTGCAGCATTTTATACATATACTCCATTTATACTTTCTGGCTGTGTGTAAATAATGACTTGAGATATAAGACAATGGAGAATACTATAATTCAAAAAAGAAATCCTTGGGTATGGATTGATTTGAGCAAATGTTGTGCAGGGTCACAATGATAACTTTAGTAATAATTTACGTTCTGGCTCCATTGAGTTATTCTGCAATTCTAGTTTCCTGAGTGATAGTGAAATGATGTAACATATTTTAAGAAACTGCAGTTATTCATGCCTGATAAATTTTGTGTGTGTCTTGGTGTGTATCTTCAGATCTTCCTGTTTCTCTCTATATAAATACTGTGCATAAGTACATATCTCTTCAACCCCATCCTTGGTGTGGGTTCTGGGTAATCTGCCTGTAATTGTTCATCGTTCTCTCATTGCACATTAGGACAAAAGCTGGCAAACTGCCTCTCTCGCTAACTGGAAGAAGTAATTCCAAATCTTGACTCATTTTGAATAACTTGTAAACCAATATTATTTTTGTTGTTGTTGATAAAAGTACCCCAATTTATCCCCTATTTTCTTACTTCAAAATGTATTTGCCTAACAATAATGATCCATAGCAGATTTTTTTAGGCATATTCAGGTACCTTTGGGAACACAGTTTTGTAGATTATTATAGGATATAAGGTCGTTCAGTGCTACATCTGTGACTGAAATGGTGTCCTATTCTTACATACAATCCTAATAAAAATGCATTCTAGTAAGAAATAGCTCTCTCTCTCTGTTATTCAGAAGAAAGTTAATTTAAAGCTCACCGTGTATAAGTTCTTTTGTTGCTTCACTGCAGGCTTTCCTGTAAACTTATGAAATCTTTGCAACAAATTATTGTTATAAAAATCTGCAATGTCTGGACTTTCACCTCTGTGTACTTTTAAATACTCCAACTTTTTCACTTCCTGAGTGTGCTTGGATGTATTGTTATTTTGTGATAGACCTACAGTTAAGCAGACAGATGTTACCCAACATTATGCCATATTAGAATCCCAAATGTCTGTGAACAATTGAGAATGATTCTGATAATAGGATGCATTGCCTGTGTGTGTGGGCAAGCGTGGGCATGCACTTTTATTATCCATTTGTCATCTGGGGTTGATCATTTAATTAGTCTCAGTGACAGAGCTGATAAATCACATGGCCATTAGAGCAAGAAAAAGTTCTGTTTAAGGAACACATGAGAGGCAACTGGTGAGTGATGCCTGCTAGAACCACAAACCTTCTCAGGAGGCTGGAAGTAGGAGACTTTATTGTTGTGACCACTGCTTGGAGATTGGCTAAGGTGTGAATCACTTAATAGCAGAGACAAATAGGGCTGGTGAAGGAATGGGAGTGATTCCTTAATAAGATGGTGAGTATTTGTGTTATAGCTCTGGAATAGCGAGCAGCATGAGGAAAATGAGTTTAATGACTGCAGTAGGAAAGGTGACAGCAGGCTGAGGTCAGCATCAGTTATGTACAAGTTTTAGTGAGTATCTGATCCCAAAAGGTTCAGTCTAATGCAGGGCAGGGAAGGGAGAATTCCTTCATGTCTCTTGACACAGGATCTGGACTCAAACACTGAAACAGTGGCCATATGTGTACTGATATTATTTCATTGCTTATAGCCAACCTTTTCCTATTTAGTTATATAGTCACTTCCTTAAGATTTACAACTTCATTTAAAAATTATTTAGCTTCTGTTAGTTCACTACTCTGAAAAAGTGCCCAAAATTCCTCTTGAATGACTGCAAATCAAACTTCCAGTCCATATTTACTCATCAGCAATCCATAGATATTTCATGTTTATAGTCAACCGTGCCGGTAGTATTCCTTTGACTTCTTTTGGTAGAAACTAGTCTAGTATTACCCCACCCTTCTCCTCATTATCCAATTTAAACTAATCATGTTTATGCTACTTTTGCTTCTGTCTCCATGTTACTTCTTCCTTAAATAAAAATCTCATTTGAACTAATCTTATTTCTATCCCTAATAATGTGCTTCCATTTTTTTATCCTAGCTGTATTTTTAGGTACTTATCCTTTACTTTTGTGTACATTCATTGTAAACTGAAATGGAATAGTCCGTAAATGTAGGAGCGAGTAATTTATTGTATATATTTTAATAAATGGATCTTCCCCATCTTCAGTGTGTAGCAGCTCCACCTTTCCTATGCTTTGGTCTTCGTTGATAACTTAAAGATTTTTTTTTTTCAATTTTTTTCTCCAAGTGCCAATTCAACAAGGCTTTTCATCTGTCTCTTTTTCAGCCTCTTTGTTTTCCTCTTGACAAGCAGTCTCTTCCTATTCTCTCTGGTTGCTGGACTTCTAATATCCAGTTTGAAATGCAGATTTTTTGGGGAAGAGGAAGATTGTTGCTTTACAGTTTTTTCTTCTGTTACTTGGAATAGAAGTTCTGGATTTAGAAGAAGAAGCACCTGAAAAAGGGATTACAGTAACATAAATACCACAGAGAGGGAATGCACTGTAGGCAATGATAGTCTGTATCAGAAGAAAAGATGATATAAGAATTGGCTTCTTTTCTACAGAAAATATTAAGAAAATATATTTACATGAAAAAATGGATATGCATCTAATGCTGTTAATGTTGCAAAAGAAATCTTTGTAGAATGCAGGTATCCACTTGGATGCTTGACAGGCTAGCTGTGGTCATTAATGAAATGAATAAATGAGCTGGAGAAAAAGTCAAGCTTTTCTGATTTGACTTGTGATTTCATTCAAAATTCACCTAAACAAGACAGAGACAATTTTAAATTGTTTTTTAAATGTTTTTTAAAAAAAAAAAAAATGGAAGCATGCTACAATACTACATGATATCCTGAAGAGATTTTTTAAAAGGATTCTGTGCCTCAGTGGAAAATTGTCACCTGTAGAGGAGAGCAGAAATTGCAGTGCCAGTTTAAACTGCTGTCACTCAGCGGGAGTTTGCCTCACCCTGTGGCGGAGGAAAGGACAGAGGGTGTGGGCAGAGCCATTCCCACAGCCCGGCTGCTGCTGCCCCTGCCCCTGCCCCTGCCCCACGCGTGACTCCAGCGGGCCCTCGCCAGCTCCGCCTAAATGCCTCTTCCACCAGCAGCTGCTCAGAGAATCCCTCTGCAGCAACCCTGTGCAAGAGAGAAAGAAACGAGATGCAATTAAAAAATACTCACCCTATATTCTCCCAATGAGCTTTACAGTTTGCAAAATCTAAAATTCCACGTGTGAAAATTGTGTTGGTCTCTCCGTTGCCCCGATAGTTACCGTGCATGCCATGTATACGTGTCATTTACAAATTGTGACATGTCGAGAAGCACAGTTTAATATCACTTGAGATCTAGCAAATGATGTTAAAATGACACTTCAGATTTTGCTTTGCTCTGTCTATTTAGATGGATCAGTACTGCTGAACCTCTTTGTTACATTTCTAACAAAAAAACTTATTTAAAATATTAAGGGCCTAACTGTGCAAATCTATGCATATGTAAGTAGTTCCGTGGTCTGAGCAATACACTTCTGATCGTGTTGAGCAACGACTTCAAAATCTGTGCTTGATATGATCTGTACATACCAGCATTTCTCTTACAGTGTGTATTCTTTCATATGCATAAAATCTGGGACTTACTGATACCATATTTTCTATTCTACTCTTCAAAGCAGGTAGAATGGATGTTGTCTTGATGGTGTTCTTGCAACAGCTACTTGCTTTTGATGAGTTTTCCTCTTTGTGATTTGTCTTCCCCAGGTGTATTCCAATCTCTCAATGCTGAGTGGTGCCCCTGATCTGGCTGTCAACCCAGAGGACACCGCTGCTTACACTTTGACTATATCTCCCTGCAGACGAGGAGTCTTTCAAGGTACTGTAAATATATAAATTAGCAGATTAAATCTGTTTACACCTAGTGCTTGCATTTGTTCTGCATAACCTTTCTTCTGGAAGTAAGGTTATAATTACTGGTGATTCAGGTTTTTAAGCTGGCTCATATTTTTATTTGCAAAGGTATCTTACTGCTAAATATGTGGTCAGGTTCTTCAAAAATGCCAGCATATGAACAACTTCGTGCATTTAATTGGTTTCATGAAATTTGACTTAATAGGAAGTAATGATTTTTGAATTATCACCAAGTTTGTGGATCTAAATTTAATTTTTCAAAACCTGTTGAATCCCTTTAGTTATGTTAGCACTACTAGAACCAAAGATTTAAAGACAGAGACCAGAATTTGATTTTTTCCCTTAATTAATGTTCAGTATGTTGACCACAAGGCAAGAGTACATAAATAGAATGCAGTGAACTTGGTTCTTTCTTTGACATATGTGGAGGCTAGGGAGATCTAAAATTAATTGTACATAATTTGCATCCATCCATGTTTATAATGGTATTCTTATGATACAATAGCAAAACTCTTGATTATTTTAACCAGTGTCAGCATCCCATAAAAAATGTTTCGTCCTAATTTTCTTTTTTAGTGACAACTCAGATTTCATAATTTTTAAATGTTTGTTAATGGTTCTAAAATTCCATGGTGCTCATTGTTTACCTTATAATGTGAAAAGCATGGTTTTGAGAATCAGTCTTTGTCTTCCTTGTAGGGTAACTATTGTAGTAACTCTCAGCAGAGCGAAGTACAAGGGTGTTTGGGAGGGAATTATGGAAACAGAAGAGACCATCCTAAAGGAACTGAATAGCACTCAGGAAAAGATTTTAACTTCTCAAACAAAAGGTTTCCCAATAATGGATAAATCTCTCCATTCAAAATGCTAATGTGTGTAGTTTTGAGTTTGTGGGTTCCTAACTCCAAGCACTTGATTCTGCTACATTCTTGGACAATTGAGATTAATGACAGCTGTTTTCTCAGCGTTAAAAAGCTATTAAGTCTTGTCCCTAAGGATGTCAAACTGCTTTGCTCTTTTGGCCATTTTGTTTTTAGTACCTGATATGTAAAATGTAACTAATAATGCCATCTCAATTCACAAGTGATTTGTGCAAAGAAATTAGTACTTGTAACAGGGCTTGGCCTAGTGCCACAGGAAGACTTCAGCACCCTGATCTGTAGCCCTGGGGGAAAAAAAAAAAAATAAATCACACTGTATGAATAGGAATCAGCTTTCAATGAAATTTGTAACCATCAAAAATGTGTGCCAGGAAATATTGAGGATGTACTATATTTTAACATGCCTTTTTTTAAAACAATAAGGATTTAGGAACATTTTCTTCTTCTGCCTTAGAAAATCCCTAGTTCTTTTATATATAATGAAAGTTTCAGTAGAAGAGGCTCCAAGGGCTCTATCATACAGCAAATTAATACCAGGTGATAAAAGCCATGCCTTCAAAGGGATATAGATGGCCTGTTCAGATCTACATCTCCAATGTTCTCTCCTTCCCTTGACTTCTATTACAATAGTTTCCATTATGTTTTGAAGTATTATATGTTCACTGAGTGAAAAAAGAGAGAACAGTCAGTCTCTCAAACCCAACAAAAAGTTACTGGTTCAAATGCTGGGAAGCCACATCTGCCCTTTTTCTCAGAAAAGTTCATTTATTTTACACTTTAAAATAACTTGATAGAAGGCTAAAGTTATCCTTTGAAAAGGACAGGGCCCGGTTATCTACAATCCACCCCCTGGCTCAGGGCTTGCTTTAATCACTACCTCAGGAAATCATGTTCATCCTTCCGCTGGAACAGAGACAGGTTTGGCTTTCTCACAGAAATCTGTGCACACTGTAATCATTCAGCTGCTGCAGCAGGGAGAGGGGTGGAGGGAAGAGAGGCCACTGTCACGGGTTTGAAAAGCAGCAGCTGATTTTGCTGTCTGATGTTAGGTTTGATGTAAACCTAACTACCAAGTGTCCTATCTAAGGTAACGTGTTAGCAAGTGCTTTCTTTGTGGCTTCAAGGAGAATGGAAGTCTGTCTGCTTCAGACTGTGCGAGGCTGGGAAGTCATATTTGTTCTCCAGAGCAGAATTTCCAGGTCCTGAGAAACTCGAATGTCAAAGATATACATATATATATAGATATAGATATATGAATGCATTTTTGGCTTTCAGGATATTTCAACAGCCAGCCTGAATCTTGAGGATCACAGATAAGATGTAGGTGATTCAAGTGGGAATTAGGCAGTACTCAGGTATCTTAATCTTTTCTAGGTTAAAGATACTACAGGAAAAGTATAATTTCAACACATCCCCCCCCTCCAGAAAAAAAAAAAAAAGTATTCTTTTTCAGTCTGGTGAATTCGTTTAGAAGGAAGCCAAATAATCCATGGGGTGAACAGTTTGAATGACTGAAAATAAAGAGCAATGCTCCAAAGCTATCTGCAGAGGGAGTAAATTTTATCCTGCAAGGAAGAAGAATAACTATTTTGATATCTAGCTGAAGATTCTGTCGTAGTGACGATGAATAGCTACAAGTCTAGAACTTCCTAACTTCTAAGTGTAAAACTTTGTAGCCTTGGTGTTCTAATACTGTTTTTGTCATATTTAAATAAATTCTAATAAAAGAACTTTTACCATGTAAGTTGTTGTACTGAGCAAATGGTTTGCAGTTTTCATTTACTTTCAAAGTCCTTTTATTTCCAAAATTATATAGCTGCAAAATTATGCTGCTTTTGCTTTCTGTCTTGCTGTTTTATGGTTGCTAAGCTAAAAATGGGCCCAGTCATTTTCTAAAGCCCATTTGGAAGCATTCCAATAGAGGACTAATATTACATGCTTCAGCTAGTTTGTAGGTGCATGACAGCTTTAACACAGAAATAATAGCAAATAAACACCTCAGACAAGATTCTGTCACTACATAAAAGTCTTCAGCAGTCTGTTTTCTGAGTAATTGAGCAATTTTCTTCAGGTTTGATAAAGCATCCTCTACAGATTGCTTTATATTTTATCAAATTTTTATGTCTGCTTTTCACAGACTAGACCAGAATTCTTCCAGAATAGAGTAAAACTTGTAATACTTGAATATGTCTTGTTCAAAAAACCCACACACCTGTTATAGTCAGTGCCCTTTTATTCATAAAACCCCCTAACTTTTGGAAAGGAACTTTCTAACTTTATGTCTCATATTTCATTAATTTTTAAATGAAATCTAGGTTTAGTAGGCAGTGCTTTTCCATGCTGCTTAGAAAGTTAAATTGAGGAAAAAAGGCTGCATGTTCCAGGCCTGTCAGATGCAGCTGTAGGACAGTTTTAGTCAGGTGGTGAAGATCATGCCAATACATTCTGCCCTGTAAATGAGTTGATTGAACTTGTTTGTTTATCATTATTTTCCATTAGACACTGGTGTTAAGAAAAAAAAAATATTGTCCATTTCTTTGCTGGAATTCTGCAAATCGATCTTCTGATCGCTCTAATTTCAATGGAATCTTAAACACTCATGAAGGAGAAAGATCATCTCTGTAATTTCCTGTAGCCTTTGCTGTATTTCCAGCACCTGCCTGTTTGCTTCGAGCACTTCACCTACATCACCCTGACAAACTGAGTCTAATTCACTGGTAGCAAGGACAAAGCTTGAAGGCTCTTCTGGTTGCTTGATTATTGTGAATGGCTCTGCTGGATCACCAGAGTGCACTGGAGGAGCTGCTCTGCTGGGACGTGGCACAGCCCAGCAAGATGATCCCTGGCACACACTTTCCATGCATCCGTCCATGTGCAGTTGGAGCTGCAGGCTCCTGTGCCCTTCCATATTGTAGTTCCATTGTCACATGAGAAGAGACAGTGAGAATTACAAACAAAACAATTCACCTCTTTATTAAATGCTACAGAGCCATGTATGAATGCTGGTTGACAGCAGGATTTGCCACTTGCTCATTTCTTCTATGTATGAGTCTTAAAGCTTATTCTCTTCTTTTTCATTATTCTCTTTTTTTTTCATTGATGTAGGGAGCAATTCATTTAATCCTAGTATACCAACAAGTAGTAGGATTTACAGAAACTCCTTAGAATTTACATGTCTCATCATAGAGGTTTTCCTAGGAAAAACAGAGATTATAAAGTTTCGTTCTAACCTACAGTAAATATCCTTTTTTTTTGGTCAGTAGGAAAACTACAAGAAGAAAAATTGGCCAAATAGCTATATAAATTACACTCATCTTGTTAATATATCTTATCTCTTCTGTGGAACATTTCTGTGGCAGCAACTATACATAGATTTCATTGGCCAGAAAAAAAACAGGAAAAGATAAAAACCCCCTCCTCCTACTCCCAAGACCTTATTAAGTTCATGTTGGTATATTTAAACCACAAGCCAAATGCTTCTATATCTTTTCAGATTTGTGTGATGAATTCCAGGGCCGTATAGCCTTCTGTTCTTTTTTCCAGTTAAAATATTGGTATATAGTGGACTTTTATCATCTCTCTGCAGCAGAAAGTAATCATGCACACTATGTATCTTTCAAATATGCCATTTAAGTTATACAGAAAAGAAACCATTGAGCATTTCTTGCTTTCTTAATTGTATTCATAGATACAGGGGGTGTGTAGTATATAGCCAATGAGTCAGTCTAACATGGGGTGTTGTAATTACAATTTTATTGAGCAATAAAACAGCCTGCCTCCTTTTAAAGGGATGCATCTTCTCTTATACGATAGAAAGCAAAGCTTTGCTATTAATATGTAACTATAGCTATATAAAATGTTTAAACACTGCATAGTAAAGCTAGAAAATATGCAGTGATGTTTTGACTAAGAAAGCTTTTAAAGGCATGATGTATCAGCAAAAAGATAACATCTTCAGTTTATGTAAATTTTAATTATTCATTTTCAGTATAATTCTGGAAATACTTCTATTATTGCTTTTACAAGTTTAGGATCACATATATGCAAGTTTAGCATCTTATATATATGTAAAAAGATAGCTAAGGAGTCTTGTTTTCTAAGATAGATGATGATGGCATAATTCTGTGGCCAGTTGAATCAATGGGAATTGTATTTCTGGGATGCAGATGAAATCTTGTTTGGTCTCGAATGTATGCTTTAAAAAACTGTCAGCCATGACGTTTTGGCAAGTTACACTGTTGTGTAATGTGTGACACACAAGTCAGAACTGAGCAACTGGATACAAGAAAAAACCCCAAGCACTGAGGACTGTTGTGCATGAAAAGATTATCGTTTATCAGTTGTTTTGTAGCATCGATAAGGAAAAGTGAGATGCAAATAAGAAAAAGTTCTATAGGATGACTGTGCATTCACAGCCAGACCAGACTTTTGTGTCAAAGCTCTTTCAAAGCATAGGAGCCAAACTCAGCAGAACTGCATGAAAAATGCAAAATTGCTTTTTGTATTTGTTATTTGAAATCTGTCATTTTTGATGCAGTGTTTCTGCACATTTCCAGTGTATTATTTATGACTTCTTAAAGCACAAAGTACTTTTTATTACTCTTCATTGTATAAAACTTTTTCCCAACCTGCAAAACATCTCTTGACAGGAATAATTTTGTAGCCCATAATTTCAAGAAGTTAATATCTTTATGTATCATCTGCTATCCTAGTCTCCAGCAGGGGTCAGTGGGTTGCACCATTTACTCCCAAACCAGGAGAGTATTCTAATTAGGAGTACTTGCTAGGAAAATGTTCAGCCTTAATTTAAAGACTCCAGTCATGCAGATCATTCTATGTACTGTCCTCACTGATAAGGATTCTGCATTTTAGATTTGACATGAAATTAATACACTTTTTTTCTTTTGTTATTAGCAGTTCTTGCCAGCAATGATTTTCTTTTATTTTCCCTTAATAAAAAATTCAAATAGTTTTGAGCCAGTAGTAGATAATTTGATGCCCATGAAAATTACAAAAGACGATTTATGAATATTTTAAGATTAAGCAGATAAACTGAGTTACAAACTGTACGCCATCTGTAGTAAAACTCATAATTTTTTCTCAAAATAATTTGACAGATTTAATTGAGGGCCTTGCAAAGATTTGTATTCACCACATCAATTCAGTCGCCTTTATCGATCAAGATTATAACCTTATTGTTATTAATTCTGTTTGTTTGAGATCTGGTTTTCATGAAGGAGGAAAATGGAGTCTCAGCAATTATAGTGCAATTCTTCACTGATTTTTTCATCATGCAATTGGTGGATTATCAGCACAGTGGTTTAGCAACTCAAGTCGTTTTTAGTTACCATAGTTCCTCTCATAGCTCTTGAAATATTCTTGAGTATTAGCAATTTATGCTTTTGCAACTTTTCAAGCATTCCAGTATTTGCTGTAAATAAAAATTAATTATTCAAGTGCTTCAGCAAATTATTTTGATGCTTTTGAGGCCAAATTTTGTGCAGAGAACAGAAGTCACTCTTTGTTTTACCATCTCATTACGTAAAACTGTGATCGCTCCTGTTCTGTCGCTCTTTCTCCCACGCTCACATATGGATAATTTGTGATTCTGAAATACAGAAAATTGGTAAAGAAAATCCTGCATGGTCACTGGAAGGTAGAACTATAACGAAAAATTGCTAAAATTTTAAAACTAAGTGTAACAAAATAGTCTTTACTGTAAGGAGTTGGTAGAATATGTGGATGTATTGATTGTAAGACTTTTTGATCAACTTCAAAGGTATAATTTTGCATTTTTTTACTCATTGTCTTATAATTGTTGGCATCTTTCAAGCATATTGATGATAAAGATGGTTTTTAAAATTAATTAATTCTCTCTTACACTTTACTTCTCTCTAATATTGTGCTTCAATAGACCAAAATAATACTAGTATTATATATTGAGGCATAAAATCAGATTAATTAGTCAGTATACTATGATCATTAGTCATTAATTAGTCATTTATCCTATGATCCATTAGCTATTAGTGCCATTCCATATGTACTCTTATGTCAATATTTATATACCTTGAGCATTTTCTTCAGACTTCATTCTCTTTTCTGTTATGGTTTTATTTTTTTATCCTTCTTGCACATCTACCTTATCTTTCAAGATTTAAAAAAAAATTTCAATTATTTCCTGAAATTGCAGTCACTCCCTTGCCTGTTGGAATGCAATTATTTACTGGGTTATTTACTGTGAGTAATTTTAGTAATTTGTAAAACTTTTTCATTTAAAATTCTTTTGATTTGTTTTTAATTAATTTAGTTTATTTGTATTCAAGTAGAGTTTTCTTAATGAAAAAAAATTTTGGATTCTATTTTTTTTTTTTTTTAAATTTGAAGTTATCTATTATTTAGTTTCTCTGCATTTAAACCTATTTCTGTTTTTTTGATTTTGTTTTCAGCTTCAGTGGTTTATACCTGTGCTTCCCGGTTACTGTCTCTCAAAGAAAATTAGATTATTCTTTGTAATTATTTAATGTAATTCTTCTTAGTAGAAATAATTTGTCAATGTTCATCATGTTGAAGTTGTCACCTGGTGTAGCTGTCATTGGGAGCATCATGAACAAATTCAGGGAGCATGGCAGGCCCTCCCTGCCTTGTGCTCTGTCACCACCCATCTGTCCCACTCAAAGCTGCAGAAACAAAGGATACCATTAGATGTAGGTATTTTCAAATCAGATTGTTTCTGGGACTCTCACATTAATTCCCTGTTTCAGAATTTAAAAGTTCCATTATTAATAGTTTTCCCAAGGCCTTGGTAAGACGCAGTAAACAAATTCCCTTTTGGAGATGTTTCACATGAATTCTAATAATCTGAAATGAGAACATTTCTTACTGTATAATAGCATAAAATAAGTCACCTCCTCAGATTTTATATGAGGCAAGAATTAAGCCTGCAAAATTTTGGCTTAGAAACTCTCCAGAATATGATTGAACATTGAAGGACAGTAATTTAGATGCAGGTAGAATGTTATGTGGTATTTCCAAAAGTTTGTGTAGATTTAAAATTCTTAGACAGAGGCACAAAATCGAAGAAATGAAACCTGCTGATTTAAAGCCAGTATATCAAATCTTCCAGAATAACATTAATATTCTTTAAAGGCACTCTGTACATACTAGATTTTATGTTATTAAATAGAGATCTGGCAATTTAAAAATTCAGGGTTTTCAGTCTCTCTGTATTTTGTCTTCCTGAAATACTTGATTACAATTTAATGCACAATACAAAAATGTATCACATGAATATTTTAACTATTACAGTTATTCCCTTATAGCACTAGAATGAGACACTGTGATTTAAAAAGAAATAACAGACACAATCAGGATTATGCACAGAAAATTGGGCTGGGATAAAAGATACAATTAGTGATCACCAGATTTTGTAACTTTATGAAGTCGGTTTGCATGTGTTTCCTACTACTGATCTCTTTCAGGTGCTCATTATGGATCTCTTCAGGCGAGTAGAAGAGCACTTTGGGGACAAAAAATGGTTAATTTCCTTGTAGTCACTCACGAGATATTTTTTAATATCATAAATTATAATTGGATGGCTGCCACCTGGAGTGGATGTTTTACTTCATTTTGTATGAGTTTTGAACTGAGGAAAATACTTGTACATGTCTGGCAGTCTGTTTCGTAGAGCTAATTCCTGGTAATACAACACCTGGTATCTGTTTGTTTTAGGTGTAATTTCATTTGTTGCTCAAGATGAAGACCAAGAGCAGTCTCAAGGCAGCAGCTCACCAGAGAAGACAGATGGCAAACAGGCCCTTCGGAAACTGCCAGCAGGGACTCCACAAGCTCTTGATGCAGCAGACATTGGTATGTTTGTTATTATGGATGCATTTGTTGTCAATTTTTATAAAATTGCATCATAATGTGTTTTAAAATTACATGAATATTTAGTATGCATAGCCTATGAACAGTGTGTGGAATTCTCCTTTTATGCTTTTTGAAACATTTTAATGACATATTAAGCTGGGTTTTTTATTTTCCTTTTTTTCTTCCTCTTTTTACAACGTCACTGACTGTTGCTTGCTGTTGGAGAGGGTCAGGATGTTTTTAAAGCTTTCTTTATAATTATCCAATAATCCTGATAGTGCTGATGTCAAAGCAAGCCTTTTCTGAAAATCGTATTGCTCCACTTCTTTCCACTGTGGAAAAACCTTTCTTGTAACAGTCAGTCATAAATGCTCCTTTGGTACTATAAAATCAAAAAGAGAAAATTCCAGAATACCTACTTACTTTCATATTGTCACAACCTGCTTTATTCTAAGCAGTATCTGCACTACTTTTGAGATTTCAAGTGTTCTAGAAGAATACTTTTGTGGTTACACCAAATAGACAAAGCCGGGTTTTTTGTGTTTTTTAGATTAATTTCTCCACTTTCTTATTTATATTTGCAAGTATAACTTTGCCTATAGAATTGTGTTTCTTATGCTTTTAATAACTAATTTGGTATGTATTTAAATTATCAAGCACTTTTTTAAAATGATTAAAGAATATTTCTTGCAAGGAAAGCTATCAAAAAAGTTTTAAATGAAGAAAGTTGGTTTAGTCAATATTGCAGTTTTAGGAAATTGAGAAGGGCTTGCAGTTGGAGATCTCTTTGTCTTTAAAACTGTATTTTCTTGATAAATTAAAACTAGAATTTATCAGGATCTGAAAAGAATTAGAAGTTAATTTTATCAATAAATTAGAAATAATTTAAGTCAATGTGAATATCAGGAAGTCTGTTCTTTTGTAGTCTATTAATATCTGTACAGCAACATGGAAGTTGGTTGATATTAAAACTCACACAGCCCTCATTGGAACTTTACAGAAGAAAGATTTTAACAAGGATTAAATTAAGGTGATATATGCAGATAATATAGTAGAGACAAGAACTATAAATTTCCAGATATTAAGTGGAATTAATAATAAAAACAATATAAAGAGTGAGCCAGGTACACGGGAGATAATCTTCAAATCTCTACTGAAAGCCTGAGAATATTCATGAATTTAGTTAAGCTTCTATTGCCCAAATGAAACAATTTTTCTTATGAGATATTTGCAAATTTAGGAATCATCAGTCCAAAACTAGTAAAGGCTGTAACTGAAAGTAACTGGACATAGAAGGTTAAGTAAGAAAATAGTTTAAGAGAGTGGATGTCTCAGTACTGTTCCTGCCACTGATATGAATTGAGGGTGTTCTTCTTAGGTAGAAAATCCAATGTGGCTTCATGGTTTGCTATTATTACTGATGAGCCTTTTGCTCCATTTGGTTCCCCACTGACAATGTGAGACTGACTGGTCTATTTATGCATTTGAAATGTTTTACAAACATGTTTAACACATTAAAAATAACTTGCTGAGAGGAGCCAGGTAATCAGCCCCAAATCAGCTCCCTCTTTTGCTGCATACTAATTTCCATGGATATAATCACTCCCACACAGAGAATCCCATTGGTAATTGGAGCAATCCACACAGCTTATTCCTACATGGCTGCCTCAAGTCACTGCATCTTCTCCTTCAGTTGCCATTTTTTTGCTATTTATGTGCAACTGCAGTGTTATATCTTTGTCTTATTGTCACCTACATGTTTCTAGTAAACGGTACTGACTTAAGCTGCAGGACTGCTGGCAATGTTCAGGGCATCATTAGGATTGCTTTCCTAAGTGGACTTAAAGCAGGACATGACATGACCGTTCTAGTACTGTGTCACTTAAGAAAAGATTTTTTTTGCT
Source organism: Cnemophilus loriae (assembly GCA_013397755.1). Classification (NCBI taxonomy): domain Eukaryota; kingdom Metazoa; phylum Chordata; class Aves; order Passeriformes; family Corvidae; genus Cnemophilus; species Cnemophilus loriae. The sequence goes on from VZTF01002689.1 coordinate 472,233, forward strand.
TCTTCAGTGCACGGGATATACCCTTACAATGCTCACATCCCAAGCTTCAATCTCACCTTTAAACCCACCAACTGCATTTAGTCATTTCACAAAACATTATCTGTCATCACAACCGTTTGTTTGTACTAGGCATCTGCAACTTTTGCAGCTGAGGAAAGTACCTGCTGAAAATAGCTAAATAGGGATGGAATGCAACAAGATCTGGTCTAACAGACATGACAGTCCTCCTCTGAACTTACTTCAAAGAGGAACCAACAAAGTCTTAACTTTATCCTACACAGTTTTCTTTTACACCAATATTTTTTATGGTAGTTTTGCATTAAATTAATTATTGTATGACTTTTCATAGTAGAATGACTGATGGATGTTTCCAAGATTCAGGATTTATGAATTGCAAGGTGCACACCACTAGTAGAATGCAAACCCCTTGCATTTGACCAGAGGCATCACACACTGAAGAAGTGAATCTTGGAGCTGAGAATCCCCAGAGCACTGTAACACAAAATACTGGAATTCTGATGTAGAGAAAATGAATATAGAGACTGGAATCAGTATAGCTCAAAGCAAGTATGAGGTTGTCCATAGCTAAATAAGATTAGGAATAAACACATGTACACCAAACTTTTGTGTATTGCTGTTAGTCAGGGAAAATTATTCCTTTTAAACATACTAGAAACTACTGCCTTGTTATACACACCTCAGGTACACACACATATGCATTATGTAGATATAGATGTTCTTATTTACCTTTTTCCTTTTTTTTTTTTCTTCTTCAAATTACACTGTAGGTAGGACTGCAGCAGAAGATGATGATTTCTAGATGAGCTTTCATATGTTCTTTTTATAATTTCTATCAAAATCACGCATTATACTCTTCCAAAAACCTAAAGATCCTGAAATTTGTTGGTAATTTTTTTTTTTTTTTATTCAGATGTATTTAAGAAAAGCATTTAGTTCTTACATTAAAAAAGACAGCAATTCCTCATGACACATCCTTTTTATGCTGCCTTGTATAAGAGGGAAAAAGAGAAAACAAACCAAAACCCAAACAGAAAAATGTCTGCAGAGCAGATGTAGTTACAGGAGCTTGCCCCTTTCTAAACTGATGTGGTTTTAGTTCTTTCTAAAATATACTTCTGTCTTTGAAGAGAGGAGGTCCTAGGGTTTGTTTTCTCATGGGAGCCAAAAGTAAAGCAAGGCTAAGTGGTTGCTAAGACTGAAAGTAGGATGCAGCTTGTCTTTCATGTAAGATTTATCTTTAGATATTCCTGTATTATAAAGTGCTAAAATCAGAAATAAATATTAGCCAATAATAGGTACTTGTTTCACAGTCTCACTAAATGCTGTAAAGCCTCCTACACTCTCAAAGCAGAGGAAATTTTTCTACTGTGGAGTTCATGGTAACTTGTTGAACTGAAGTGCCAAATGCCCCTGTGTTGGGCTGTTTGCTGTGCAGCCCGCGGGCCACAGGGAGGATGCTCGGCTCAGCTTCTGCCAGACCTGCTGCGCTCCCCAGGAATCAGCCCCTGGAAATGGGAGTCGAGAGTGGGAAGTTGCTGTGGTTGCTGCAATGGCTAAAGCCTGCACTGCCACTGCAAATCCCCCTCCCCTCTTCCAGCATCCCTCACACTCTCTCCAGCAGCAAGGCTCAGCACAGACCTGGCACTTAAGCAACAGCTTTTAGTGTTCCTGCCGGCAGTGATGTCTCACAGTGTTTGTTTGTACAAGACTGGGAATTTTGCATGTGCTGTTGTCTGATGGTGGCTGCCCTAAGCGTTGCCTTTATCCAAAGATTGTGCTTCCCGTTGTGTTCGTTGTATGGAATGCATTTAGATTTTGATGTCATTGCCAAGTTTTTGAATTTCCTTGTATTTGAAAGGCATAACATCAGAAAGATACACTACTTGTGAATAGGCCATGATGAAGAAGCACAGCCAAAGGGGCTAGGCCAGACATTCATTTTGGCAAAACCTGTTCTGTCTTTTTAAGGCTGATTTATGCTTCAACCAGGCCTTAATGACAGGCAGTGTTTTCTAGCCTAAGTTGTCATTGTAGTTCTTATGAGATGCCTCTGAGTTGAGTGTCTTTCCTGCTGGGTTTAAAAACTGCTTCCAAGTGATTCTTCGAGCAACTGACGCCTTTGGAAGGTAATGGTACTTGCACATGTGGTTCTCCCAGACTTCCAGGCTTGAAATCAATCCCTGAGGGCTGGACATCCGTGGGAGCACAATGGGGTATTCATAGAAGGAAGATAGTAAAGTAATGTCTCTGTTCTAGCAACTGTTGAAGTGATCAAGAGCTAGACAGTACTCAGGATGGCGAAAACGTAAAATAAAGTTTAGCGTTTGTTCATTATAATTCTTTAAAAAGATCATAAGAATTGATTATGTAATGGTAAATGATAGGATTTATTCAGTATTAATGCAGTAAGATGTTTCACATACCTTTAATATATTAAAGATACAATTGATACATCTCACGTGCCTATTTATTTCTGGAATTAATGTCTTTTTAAGAGGACTGTTCTTTAAAATCATTTTGAGTTGCCAACCCATAAATTTTGGTTAGGTAGTTAAGCTATTTTTCAGTCCACTCTACGTTCTATATGTTCATGCATGGTGTGTTCCACCTTCAGATTAGTTTGAGTCTCCCCCTTCAGGGGAAAAACAAAGACCTACCCAGAAAAAATAATCCCCATGTAAATTGCATGCATATTTGCAAATTTAAAATACCAACCATGGCTTGCTGCCTTTTTTTTTTCTTTTTTTTTTTGGATAGCATTTTAGCACTTGCAGCTATACTTATGCCAGTGCATAGAAGCTTTTGGGGATGGTTTAGCATATGTAGAACATTAAGTATTAGACTGTTTTGTGCTTTTTCCCTTTGTCAGAAAGGTTGTTCAGTTACTGCTGGCTTTCTCAGTAGGTGCCCTTCTGCAGTACTGCAGTCTGCTGGATGTTATGTATTTTCCTGTGCCCTTTTGAGGCTCAGAACAGCTTGATTATCCCAGTAAACTAACATGTTGTTTTGAAACAATTCAGATATAGCAATGCTTCGAGGACCTGTGGCCCACATGCAATTTTGTTGGGCATGGTATTGTGTGCAATTAAAAATCTGTGCAAACAACGCATGGTAGCCCATTTAAAATTAATAACAAGAGCAATCTGTAATTGCTCACAATGTAAGGCTGCTGCTGAACCTTAGGTTGCATCACCCTTCCTGCAGCAGGTGTTGTAATATTGTTGTGCTGAGAAGTCAGGTAATGTTGCATCTGCACTAACCACAAATTAGTCACTCCTCTCGTAAACCTGTGCATCTGTGTATTTTTGGATATCATAGCATGTAGCATTTGCATATAAAGGGATTGAATTTTATTACCCAATTTAAATGTCTGTGGTGTGCATTATGCTTGTTTTGAAAGCCTGTATAAGCTGTAAACTGTATTACTGAGAAACACATCATTCTGTCATGTCTGGCAGACCTCAAATGTGTATGTATGGAATTTTGTCAATTAATAGCCCATTTAATAAAAAATATTCTGAAAAACTAAATCCCTAGCAGAAATAATGTGTGGGACTCACATGACAGGTCCAGGTGTAAGCCCTTACTAGTTGTCTGTGACAGAAAACATTCAGAGTGATATAAAAAAATAACATTTTTGAAACCTAAGAGGGAATGAGCAACAGAGCAGCAGTCTCCCTGCAGCCAGTGCCCTTGTTGTTGTGTTGGAGTGTTTGACATGCTCTTTCTAGGTCATCATTTTGCCTTTCCTACCGTGTCATGCTTATAAGCAATTATTATTTTACCCTTTAGCAAGTAGTGAATTATAAACACAGAGAGAGTACATAATGGAAATGAAAAAGAGCACTAATATTTACCAGTTCCTCACAGTCTGGGGCTGGAGATAATGAGGTGAGGAGAGGATAGAAGGAAGGTCCCTATCAGTCTCCTCTATCATCCTGTTTCAATTGCTGTGACCTGTGAAAATATTCACTGAGCCAGAAAACAGGAAAAAGTCAAACTTCATGGCCTAATACATGGGACAATTCACAGGAAGTGGAGTTCAAATAAAATAGGTGATTTTTTTAAAAAGTCTTTTAAAAAGTGGGTTTTTTCTTCTATCTGAATAATGACTTGAATCTGTTACATTAATCTAAATATTATGAAATATTCAAATTAATCTTTAACAACAAAATCTGACATTCTCTCCAAGATATTTGACATTCAAATTACTGCAACATCAACAATATTGTCTAAGGGTGAGAACAGCTTCCTTCAAGGTTCATGTTCAGTCCCTCGAGCAGAGGGAAGAATTGAATAAACATCCTGAGAGCCTGTTTGGACAATCCAACAGTTAAGCTAATTTATAAATAGATTTAAAAATCCAGAGCAAAGTTTTTATATATATACTTATTTATTTCAAGTTTCTGAAAACTATGCAATTCAGAAATATCAATTAAAACATTAGATTGAGTCCAAATTATGTTTTTAAGATGACAGGGAGTATAATTCCCAACAGAAGAAGAAAATAAAGCACATTTCTCCTTCCAATCTAATTTATTCTTCTTTTTCTTCCTATTGCTATTATTATTACTATTATTACAAGTAGTGCTGTACTTTCATAACTAGACAAGCTTGCACTGTGTACTCCTGTCACTGTCTGCCTTTGAAGCTAGAATTAGGTTGTTCCTAAAGACTATTTGTGATTGGGCCATTATGGTTGTGTAAGTAATTTTTTTTATTGGTAAAAGTCTCAGTTCATCTCATTGTTTTCTCATGGGTGAGTTTCTTGCCTGTCTTAGATCCTCTTGTCCCCTCAGTAGCATACTGCTGGAATTTGCTGAGGACTTTTATTTCTATAGCCACTGCAAAATAGGTTTCCCACACAGAATTCTGGGTTTTAATTTATGCCAGACACTGGGCACTCCTGCATTCTCATGCATTCATTTATGAGGTAGGTTTGGTGAACTAACTAGCAAAGGACCACTCCTATTTTTACAGAGCAGGCAATAGATATTTCTTGTCCATTGCGGTGCTTTATTTGTTATGGTCTGTACCGTCTCTCTCAAAATATTTCTTTTGCTTTCTCTGTGGGTAGAGTCCTAATTCTTCTTGGCATAACTATGAAATGATAAGAATTAGGGAACTACTTTTTCCCACTGAGGCAAAAGACAGATGATGCGTTATACACTGTCATCAGAGAGTGAGTGTAAGTGTGTGAAAGAAGCTTTTTGAAACTTAGAATTAACTGTAAAAATATGATTAGTATTTCTGGTAATATATGAAAGTAAATTTGTGTTATTTAGGAAGAATGTTTCTTCTTTCATAGTGTGATATATACACTAATTGTTATTGAATGTTAGAAGGAACTGCAGGATTGCTTTCACTAACTTCTCTGGATTTATTGGTTGTCTACACCTTATTTGCCCAGCAATATATTGAGAAATTAGTAAGAACAACCTTATAAACTTCAGCACCTGTAAATATGGCAGACAATATCCATGAAATTAATGAAGGGTTAGTTTTACTAGCATGAAATTGCATGAACATAAAGATCTTCTGCTTGAAGATTAATGGAATTTTACTTCATAGTTTCTTTTTTTTTATTGAAGACATAAATTGCTCACAACACTCTACAATATGTTTTCTGAAATCTAATGAAAATCTGACCACTTCATCATTGTGCTCAGGATGCTATTTCATATAAGTGATTTTGTATTTTGTGGATGTGTAGAGAAATAAACATTGTTTTCCTAAAATGACCTGGGTGCTCAGCAGAAATCCTTAATATCTCTTTTAGGGAAGACATATTTTTTTATCCCAGAAAAAATGTTGCCTTTTCTATGTGTGTGATGTTGCTTTGTGTTGCCTTTTTGCCTTTCCTTAGGAGAATAAGATGAAATGCCTACTCTGTGACAGAGCTTAGAACGGAAAGTTATCTAAATACAAATGAACTTGATTGAATGGTTCCTTTTAAAGTAAAAGGGTTATGCTGAAAAAGAAAAATAGACACTTGTCAGTTTTAATGCCTTTGCATTTGCCTAGCTGTGTTCCTATGAAACACTGCAGTAAGACTACTAGGGTTGATAAAATGCTTTTGGTTAATTTGATATTTTTAGCTAAGTCCCAGTATTTTGGAAAAAAATATTTTTGATCTGTAAATACAGAATAATTTTTTTTTTTTTAATAAATGGCAGTCAGGAATCACTCATTGGGGTGCACGAGTATAATTTTTGTAATTCTGGCCTATCTTCACTTAGGAAATAGACATTCTTAGCCTTAATATTTAACATGTTTTTAAAAGGCAACTGCACGCACTGAGCCTGCCTGAGAATGGTAGAGAATTTAAAAGTGAACCCTGTCTGGGAGTGAGCTGGCTTCTCACTGAAGTCTCATGTAGGTTCATATAATAAAATCAAATTTAACTCAAATTAAAGGTTCAGTTGGAAATTCATGTATATTCCAGGAAATGTTGTCAATTTAGTTTCCTAGTAGCTAGAAGGGGTAGAATCTTTGAATACTAATTACATTCTATAATAAAAATGAAGATGTATTGTACTCAGCATTTCTTGGGTCCTTTGGTATTTTTTTTTTTGAAGCTGTTGAATTGCAAGCTGGGGGATATAAAACTTCTAGGGAAATAGTGCAATTGATTTTACAGTTGCAAGGGAAAGTCTATAATTCAGTTGATTGAGTGGTGTTTGTCTCTCAAGTGAGAGTCTTGGGCTCCTTGTATGTGCAGAAACTCATAAGAGCAGTTATTTGCTTTTGTGAAACAGCACTAGTAAAAACTGGGTTAACTTTGTCTTCAGTGAGCTTATTTTTAATATGTTATGTTGACAATAATAAAATAAGGCTTGGAATTTCACAATAAGAAACATGAAGTATATTTCACCACAGCATATTACACCTGGAGGATCGTTAAGGACCTTAAACAGGTCTTTGCTACTAAGACTTAAAATTAAAAAGGTTTGCTGAGCCTTTGCAATAACTAAGTGCCATATTTGTGAGCAGACTTCTGAGACTGAAGAATTCCTGTGGCTTTGCTGCTGTCTTTTGGGTTTTTTTGACTGCTATCTTTGTCACAGGTCATTGTTTTTAACTAATGTACTCTTAATGTAATCTATGTTTCACGGATGTTCATTCATATTTCATTCAGTAACTTGTGTTTGACTGAAACAAAAGTTGAAAACAAGAATTAATTACACATCAGTATGGATTTTTTCAGTAGAAGATTTTTACCAGTTCTAAAGTCATACTAAGTTCATATTTGAGTCTTTCTGGCTACAGTTCTTTAATGTCAAATGTTCTTTTTTAAAGAGATCTTAACAGCCAAAATGTGAAATTCATGAAGGTATTTTATGTAAACATTGCTTATAAAAAAAAAAAAGAAAAAATGCCCCAAACTCTGACCAATTATATTTTCTCTCCTTAAAGAAATATAACTCTTAAATGCATACATTTATAAGCTATTTTTCATTCTGACATGGAACGGAAAAACACGTCAGTAGCATTTTAAGGAATTTCATGACTGGAAATCATGTGAGTATAACTTAACCTACTGTGCCAAGGGTGTATCAACTGTGACTGTGTACATGACTTCTGAGCTGGCTTTTGCCTTTTCGGACATGTTAAAATATTTGTGTGACACAGCTCCCCAAGCTGTTCACCTGGCAAGTGATTTCCTTGCATAAGGCACAGTTTATACACTCTTAAAATGTGCAGCGCCATGCAAAACCTGGCCAGTGAATGTTGTTTCTGTCAAGAGGCAGGATAAAAGGTTCTAGGTTATTTTACCATATTCTTTTTTGGAACTTTTTCAAGCATTTGGTATTGGTGGCACTTCTACTCCACTGACACAGGGTGTCTTTCCTTTCTGTTCTCTTTCCCTTTCCTTTCCTCATTACGTGCTTTATATTGGGTTTGTGTGCATCCTTCAACATTCCTGATGATTTTTCTAACCCTTGAGAGGCCCTGCAGGGAAATTTAAGGACTCCTTTTTCCATGATCACCCTTAGGAGCTTTATATGCCAGCATAATAGCAATGAGCAATATTTTTTCTGTTCATTGTCTGAGACCTTGTGGGTTGATACCCAGAAACAAGGTTACCTTTGGACTTTTATGTTACCTTTGGATTTTTCCAAAGGTAAGACATAGGTAGACAAAGATAGCACTGTCTTTCCTCAAAAATCTTCTTGAAGGAAAATAAAGTAAAATTATTTATTAAGCAATTGTTGTTTTCAAGTTCTTACTGGTTGTTCTAGTTTTTCTGTATTTTTATGTGTTTTCGTAATTGCCTAACAATCAGCTACTTGCTGGGGTTTTTTTACTTTACTTCTTGAGTTATTCTTGCCTCTCTGCCCTTTGGAATGATTTACTTATTCTACTCTTAGACTAGATTATTCTGAGTATCTCCTCCACTTAACTTCAGCTTCTTTCTTTGCCAGGTTTTTGAACGAAGGTAATTATAATAACCAAATAACTGTGAGACTTAAAGCAAATATCATTTATCTTCACATTAGAAGTTAAACAGTACTTTAAAGTGTTTTAGTATTCTAAACAATCACTTCACTGTATAATCTCCAATTATATCAAATTTATGCTGAGTGGAAATTTCTAGTTCTTCTTCCTTGCTATTCAAACTTCTAAAACCATGGTGCACTAACTGAAAAAGTATCATCTTCCTGTAAGTTACCGTGAAGATTCTGCTTGTGATGACAGTCTGATTTTGAGGTAACCACTTGAGACCTGTTAATCATCACTAAGAATAATAGAGCCAGGCAGTAAAAGACAAAATAACACCTTAAAGGGAGAGTTTTGAGAAACCCACGTGACACAATATGTGTGAGGTACAGGTCACTCCCAAACATGCAGACCATTGCACTTGAAACCTGCCAGATTTATTTTCGATGGTCTATTCATGGCAGATCCCTTATGCAGTAGCTTGTTTTATCTCCTAAATGTCCCTGTCACCCCACCTCTTCAGAGAGTATTCAGTGGCTTACTATGGAAATCTGGGGTTCTTCTCAGTCTGTGGCTGTATGGTCTTAGGAGGGCAGAGTGAGAAATGTGATTGATACATTGGACCTATGTTGGTAACATTTGTGACAATCCTTTGAATTCATTCCCCCAGAATTTATTCCTCAAACTTTTACTAAGACAGAATATTCCCTTCCCTGTCCCCCTGACCCCTGCCTGCATCCCCCCACTCCCTCCCAAAAAGGCCAAAACAGTGAAGTTTTGACTCTTGTGTTGCTAAAATGTGCTGAATTTCTTTTCAGCATTTGAAATTTTCTTACTCTTTGCATACCTTGTATTCACATATGTTGTGCTGCCTGCTGTGCTCAAAAAGGTGAGAGAAGATGGATTCTAATGCATCCATAAATATTAAATATATTACATTACAAAATTATTAAATATATATACATAATATATAAAACAGATATATTACCTATGTCATTGTTGATTTTTTCTCTCTTGGTTTAGATCTATATTTACTAATGTCACAAGTGCCTGGATGACATACTGGCATGTGCTCTGAGTTTATTCCCATGCCACAATACCATGATTCATCAGAAAGAGTTTAACGTGTGAATAAGGTCAGAACATGAGTTTTGTCCCAGTGTGTACCAGCAGATAGATGTGTGTCACCTATGGATAGCTGGTAGCAGGTTAGGCTAAATTTCATGAAAGGTACCTACCCTGGATAAGTGTAGGATACAACCCAAATGGAGAGTGAAAAAGAGCCCCTGTAGAAGGAGAATAATCATATTTTCCATATTTACATTTTCATCACTCAGCTGCAAGGGAGAAGGGAGGGCTGTGACATCATCATAAGGTACTGAGAGTTGATGAAGGACATCAAGAATATTCTGAGGTAAAGGGATATTTTCCATTTTCCACATCCCATAGACATAGCAGATCTGCTGGGTGATTTTTTTTGAAGTTATTACCTGGGAAATGGAGATGAGAAAGCATCTGTGGAGTAAAGGTGTCTAACTGAAAAATGCAGTGAGAACGTCCTGCAGTGGTGGTATTAATAGTATGGAAGACTGAGCTTCAAAAATGGAAGATACCAACAGCATTAGTCATTTCCTTGAAATAAGCTTTCTGTCATGTTAGAATTTTCTCTTCTCCTTACAGTTTTGTAGAAGTTTAGGGAAAAGGAATGTCTTTCATGGGCTAGTGGTATCTGAGTTTCCACCATAAGGTGGTGATGTTCATTTGAAAAGATGAATTTGAAGTCAGAGTTAAAAAAAGAGAGGTTCTGGATTCCTGCCTTTTAAAAGGTCGGACGCTTTTTCAGAGCTTTGTGTTGTACTAATCACAGATAATTCCAAGGACCAAAACAAGGTTTTGATTTTGCATTTAAAAAAATTGTTCTAATTTCCGTTTCCAAATTTTCCCGAGTGTAAAAGGCTCTGGAGATACAGTCCTTACCAAGTTTAGAACAAGTCCTGAAGAAAAGGAACCTTAATCCATCTTGCAGATTTTCCTTTTATAGAATACCCTTCTTCACCAAACCTGCGTATAGGTACTAGATTAACTTGAAAATTCTGAATTAATTTAATATTAAGTACATATTTACACATGAAAGCATCATAATTTAATTTTAAATTGAAGCATTTTGAAGGCATCACTTTCATACATCAGTTCCAATTTACATGTGCAAAGCAATGCAATCTTACATCCTCAAAGTCACTTTAGGGACTGTCCCTCTGCATGCCTTAGGCTGGATACAGAATGTAAGGCACACTCTAAATTTATGAAGGTTGCTCTTGGGGAATTATAACATCATATCCTTTAAGAACAAGATTAATGACTGATTAATATTAAAGTATTTTTTCCAAGCAGTGTTAAATGGAATACATTACATGAATATTCATTTAAATGTTAGGGTTTCTCAGATGTGTTCAAGTATGTAAAATGGCAGCTGAGAGCAAAGTTTATCTTGCCATGTTATGCAAAAGCATTTTTAAAAGCTGTACATATTGATTACTTCTATTGAAAAAGTATAACCCTTAGGTGAGAAAACGCATGAGCTCAATCCTAAAGGTGAAACCTCTAAATTAATAACTTCCCTGGAAGAAGAAAGTGTAGAAGTGGTGCCTTTCCAAGGATAAGTTATTCCTCATGTAGTAAAAATTAATATAAATGTCTGACTTCTTTTTGCATCATTTTGAGCCCTTAATGTAACAGGGTTGCCACATTTTCTTAATGTGTTAATGTTTTACAGCTTCCCTTCATAAATCAAGTGCAGATTTTTTACACTTAGAAACTAAAAGTTAAGGGAGGTATCTAGAGCCAGTTAAAACAAGATTTAACTTATTTTTCAGTGGCGTGATGGGTCTACCTAAACAGAAAAAATTGCAGGTTTTACCTGCAGCATGTGAACCAGTTAGATTTATCTAGTGACACTGTCAAAAGGAGTATCCAAAACCTTTCTATAAAGGGTTTATATGTCTTTGGACAGACTATTGCAAGTAGTTTGTATCTGGAATAAACTTTAGAGGTTTATGGTATGTGAGTCTGAAGTAACCCACTAAAGTCCTCTAAAAAATAAATTTACAGAAATAACACTTTAAATTTAGCATGGTAGAGAAGCTTAAATTGTCAGGAAAAGTTTGCAAAAGAAATGTCGGGTCTTTTTATTGTAATTCTTAGATGGTCAATGCCAGCCAAATTTGAAAAATAAGGAATGTAAATAATCATGTGCTTAACAGCTAGTCTGTTTCACATAATTTATATGAAAGTCATTTTTTCTAAATCAAAAAGGAAAAAACTAAATAAATATTACATATACTTATTAACTGATCTTTTTTCATGAACAAGCTCTTGTCCTTCAGAGGTGATTCTACAGGGGGTTGGTTTCTCATGAATGTTACATTTGCATGTGAGCAGAACAAAGTCTAAATTTTGACTTTTCCTGCATGAACTGTTTACATATTGAAAGCTGTAACATGTTTATATATTGTAGGAAACTAGACAAAATGCCATTTTTAATTTATGTCTTGCATTCTGTAAAGTACAGGAATATACCTATGAGAACAACATTAAGGATGCTCACTTAATAAGAATGTTCATAACTTCTAGCCTAGGAAGTTTTTTTGAGAATCAAGAAATCATGCTGTGTTATTTCTCTGCCTGCTATTCCAAAATAAACCCATACCCTTAAACATCCCTACCTAAGAATGCTTTATTTAAAACTGGAATTGAATGTACTTATTCATTTTTATTGCTATATTGACTCTGCAAATATTAGGTAAAAATGCTGTGGAAAGAACTCAAATTAAATTTGAAAATATCACTTAAATTCAGCTTTTTCCTTGAATAATCATATTTCTGATGCCAATATGAGAAGTCAGTAAAATTAGTATTCCAAATAAATTAATGTTACTTGGCACTACAATTCACATTTCCCCATTGTGTCCATATCCACGCACCAACCCCTCCCAAAGACCCTAAAATTCTACAGTTTTCAGGAGACCAAGGCAAATCTTCCTTCATCCTCAGTGATGTGTTGTTCAGGTGACTGATGGACAGCTCTGTCCCAGTCAGGAGAGAAGGATCTTTTCTATTTATAACTGACAGCACATCTAATGGCTGGCGTGGCAGATATAGGATGAAAAGTAAATTTAAGGAAAGGGGACAGAGCGATCAGAAATTTCAGCTTGTGGCTGATACAGTAATAAGGTATTCTCATCCAAGTGAGGAGAGAGGAGCATCTTGTGAGTAGAAGGCAGGGGATTTCACAATTGCTAACTCTTCAGGATGTGATACAAAATATAAGATTAAAAGTGCATGGCTTAAAACACTGATTTACTAAGAAAGATTTTACAGCATTTTAAAAACTGCACAATAAACGAAGAGATCAGGCAAAGGAGAAACAGTTTATTTGCATCACTGAAGATGAGTAGTACAAGGCACCAGGCTGATTTGATTACAAAAGGATGTTCAGCTCTGGAAGAAAACCCAATGATTTTGTTATATCATACAAGCTGGAATAAGGTTTGGAAGGGAAGTTTGAGGTTTTAACCTGACATGTTTGTTGAAGGTTCAAGTTTAATTTTCGTGAAAATTGTAATTTAGTAGTCCTGTGTTTTAAATAAAATGTCTGTTCATAAATGTAATTACTGTAGATAAATACTATTTGAAGAAATTGACTTGTTATTGAGGAATGGATACAGAAATATGCCTTTTTTTTTTTTTTNCCTGACTCAGGGTAGCTACATAAAATAGGAAGCATACAAAATAATCAGGGAAAGTTCTAAAAACTGAAAACAAGGAAGCTCTTTTACAGTGCTGCTGACTGAATATGCAGCAGCTAACCTATGGAAGATGCTGGTTTGCCCTAACCATTAGTGACAGATGCTTGACCCTAACTAGTCAGGGCGAAAGCCTACTGACCAAAGGAGAGGCTAAAAGAGAAGGTGGTGGAGGTTAAATATTGAAGTAGACGCATTTTTATGTTCAAAAGATTTGTGCTCCCTCCTCTCTAGTGGTGATTTCCATCTGAAGTACTGACTACAATTTGTTTTGTTTGTTTCATGAGATCTGACAAGATCATGACCTGATGGTTGCATAAAGCAGGCTAAGGATTTTTATTTGTCATTGAAGCCCCAGAGTGAGATGATAAGAGATCCAGGCCTAAAGTCAAATGGAGTTTATCTCACAAGACATCAAAGTGCAGTGCTCAGGCCCTAAGAAAAGACTTAAAATGCATTAAAAATGTCAGTGGAAGTTTAGAAAAGTAGAGAGAAAAGGAAGAGAACCTACTTTTTTTTTTTCTGCCTGCTTTTGAAATGTGTGCAGAAAACAGAAACAGACAAATATAACCGTGTTCTGTGAGCAGAGAAAGAGCCATCTGTGCCTCAGCCTGAGTCTGTTGAGTTTCTCTCCATTGCCTCTGATTGTCGAGCCTTGTTTTCCCAGCATCTACTCTATGTTAATGTAAAACTCTTTGAAAAAGTCTAACAAAAAATAGTGAAAGAAATCCCCAAACTCCTGACCTTCTGCTCTGTACATTAGCAAATGAATTTCTAATACTAGACCTATCTTCAGCCATGTAAGTTGTTTTTTGGGTTTGAATGCTGAGATAGAACTAAAGGAAATTCCAAAAGCATTTGCTGTTATTTTGATCTGTTTAAGGTCTCTTTCTCTCTTTCTCTCTTTCTCTCTTTCTTCTCTATCTTCTCTATCTTCTCTTTCTTCTATTTCTTTTCTTTCTTTTTTTTTTTTTCCCCAGGGAGCTTAAACCTTAGTAGATTTTTATAGCTTTGGAAGTGACTTCTGAGTATTCTTGAGAGTAAGGACTAGCTTCTGTCTTGTGGTTTGCCTTAGGAAGAGAAGAAATTCAGAGTAAAATTCGTCTATAATTACTTGGGGATGAGGATACTTGCAATAAATTGGCCTTGATGTAGCCTGTTGAAATACATTATATGGGTAAAGACATGAACAGGGACTCACCTTTAAAGTCATTTTTGATATCAGGTTTTCAGCTAAGAGAGGATAAAGCCCTGAGTTTTATGTTTTTAACAATGCAAGTGAGCAGCAAAGCAACCACTCAGCTATGTTTTCACTGAGTAAAAGTTGACAGAACATCAAAATTTATACAACTTCAAGGCTTAATACTAAGGAGGAATTACAGAAACTTTCAGTTAAGGGTTCAGCTGCAAAAATAAAAAAGATGCTCCTTCAGCAGAGAATTGCCAGGTTCATACCATGCGTTAAGAAAACTGTTTCCATTAAAGTATTTTAATTTTTTTAGGGAAATGCCTGTAGAAGATGTTATGCAAATAATATTATGATTGAAAATCTCTAAATACGTGTAATATCATTGAAAAATGCATACAAGGTATTCCCTCCCAAACATAATAGCTGTTTTCCAGAAAGGTAATCTGTAAGTACTGTAGCTTATTTAGGGTTTCCATAAAAATATTTGATTTTTCAAAATTGAAAAAAAATTAAAGAGAAATGAATCTAAACATTCAAATGTGTAAAAAGTACTAAAAAGAAATTTAGAGTTTCTACCATTTAAAAAAGATTTTAATAGCTCAAAATACTTGAAGTCAAAAGAAAGCAACTTGACCTGAAAGCTTTGCTTTTGAGACATGTCAGGAATTAGAGTATTTTTAAAGCAAATTGAACAGAATAAATGAATTTATATATTAAAGGATGAAGAGAGAAAGGAAGTAGACTATAAGTTTTATAGTACTGCAGTTATGAAGAACAGAAATGTGATTCAGGGAAGTTATGAGTGCAGAGGAGAAATCTGTGGTCAGAGAGAACAAAGAAGGCTCTAAGTGTATATGGAAAAATATCTTGATTGCAGTATAGATAGATTAATTGCTGGAAGGCCTAATATTGTAATGACAAGTAATGATGCAGGGTGCTGTGTAAACCACATCTCCCTTATTCACACAGCTGCTGTTTTTGTCAAATTCAAATAGTTTTGTGTGTTGTGGCTTCCCTCCCTTATTGTGATGCTTAATAATTTTCTGTGGAATATATAGACAAACTTACACCTGTAATTTCTGAATTTATGCAGAAAACCTGTCCAAAAATTGGCAGCACATTCTCTGTGTTTTCATTTCTTCATATCTCAAGCTGACTTAAGCAAGGGGTCACATGCTCGTTGGCACCACCAGAATTTAATACATGAGCTCCTTTTGAACTCACAGACTTGCAGAATTGTAGAGTGGTTTGGGTTGGAAGGGACCTTAAAGGTTGTCTGGTTCCAACCACCTTGCCATGGACAGGGACACCTTTCATTAAACCACAATTTTTGGGCAGACACTCTTGCAAAGGTGATTTGTTACTTTTCTTTATCAGTCTGCTCTGAAACTTTCTCTGCTGAAACCTCAATTTGGAAGAGTCCCTCTGACCATTCCCCTCAATACAAGCTCTAGAGTTTAGAAAGTGCCTGAACTCCACTGTAATGAACACTAGTGCAAAGAATTAATTTAGATTTTCTGCTGCAGCCTTATCTTCCTTGAGCATTCCTTTTCCACCCTGATCATCTGTCTTCTGAGTTTGTCAGGCTACCAGCTTCAGATGTGTTTGAAAAGGTTGTGCTACTGCTTTTTTAAATCCTTAGCAAGTTGTCACTTGAGGGTGGAGGTTTTTTTGGTATGAGTGTTCTTGGAGGTTTGAGGAGGCAGTTGCAGCCTTGTTAATTTTCTGTTTAAGTAGCAGCTTATGCTCTTTTCTGTTTTCCTTAATTGTACAGACATTCATTTGTGAATGTGTTGCTGTACTTTAATAAATCCCTTTGTCCTGCAGTTTAATCACATATCCTGGGCAAATGGAACTTTACTGTTGACGTTTTCCTCTTTTGTTTCCTACCTGAATTTTAGAGCTTTTCCTACAGTTTGGCTGCATTCTTGAAGGGCATGATGTCCCAAGCTATGGGTACCCTTTGATTTTCTTTTGGTCTTTAAATAAGAACTGTTATTTCAGCTTCCAAGGTAGTATGTTCTGCTTTGGTGTAAGGTGATCCTCCCTTCTTGCACAAGTTACTTCTGTTTTTTACCTTTTGTAATTGATTAAACTCAAGGTCATGTACATTCCAGAATCCTTTAATGGGCATTCAGAAGATATCTTTAGCTCAGTGATGCTGATTTTTATAGACTGTAAGATACCGAGGCTATTCCAGATAGTGTAAGGCTGGAATTCTGGTATTAAAACCCAGTAAATTGTATGCATATCAAATTAGCCCAAAGAAAATGGGTAAGTTAATACAGGATGTATTTGGTGAAAATTGTAAGAAAAGAATGCAAATAAAGCCACTCAGAAACAGTTGTATTGGAACCAGGGTTTAGAAGTAAAGTCGTATATGCAGAATAAGGAACTGCAACAAGGAAAATGGTGACTCTGAGAAGAGCTGGGGTCACAGCAGAAGAGAAAACCAGTAGGAGTTCCCAAGATTAATGCTGTGGTTAGACAGGAGTGCTAATGGAGCTCTCCAGTATATAATTCAGGAAAGTGTGAGTAGGAGGATTAAGGCTATTTTCATCTCATACAATATACTGACGAACAGGAATAGTGCAAGTAGTTCTGGGGTATGCATTATTAAAAGGTGCTGAACAACTCTTTATACATGCAAAAAACTTAGCACATGAAATATTTGTGTTGTGAAGATCAGGCCTTTTGGTAGAGATTTCAGGCTTAATTTGTTTCATCTACCTGAATGAGATTGATGAGATAATTTTATTAACGTTCATAACTATGTTCTAAAAACAGGAAGGTGCTAGATACAAAAAATGTCGTGTGAGAGGAACTAATTTTGATTTCCTGATATAAAATGATAAAAGTACTGTGAGTTTGCTGTGAAGTTTTAGTTACAAATGAATGATATTTAAAACCCAGAAACAATGTGGTAGTCTAGGAAGCTAATTTGCCAAAGTGCTATTTCCATTCAATTTGTGTATGTATTGATTTTGTTACTATTTTGAATCCAGACAAGAGGGGATTAGATAATTTTGTTGACAGTGATTAAATCAGTTCATGATTTGCTTTGTTTCAATATGAACAGTGACTGGCATTTCTGCTAAAAGTTCAAAGTTCTCATTGATCCAAAGGCTGCTAGGATTGATCACCCCACAGGATAATTTGTAAGGCATTTTTTTCTTTCTAACATAGGAGGAAGTTCTACAAATTGCAAAGTGTGGTTCTCCTTAAAGATTTACAGCACACCTGCAGCAGCGGAGAGGACGATAGATGTGGACTGCAGAGCTCTGGTAAGATTACTCTTAAATGTCTAATTTTGTTCTACTGCATTGGAAGAAAAATGTAATTTTTATTGTTGTTCTGGCTGCTATCACAGAGGATTAATCAATTTTATTAAGTGACCACACAATCATTTTTTGAGTAATAAAATTCAGTACTAACTGAGATCTCATTTAAGCTTGGTGATATGAACTAAAATGAATGCTTGAATAAAAGTATCTTCTTTATCCTGTTTGAAAAATTACTCTTTTATTCTGCCGACATCTGCTTCTAATTTTGGATCTCAGATAAGCCTGAATTCTACAAAAACTTCAGTTTCTCTGTTGCCCACAACAGAATATGGCTCTTTTGGTACTTTGATTCTTTGTGCATGCCAAATTATTGTTGTCATTTAATTTTCATTAATCATTGGGCTGTATTTAATCATGTTTGTATTACCAGATGAATACATACTGTCACTCTCAAAAAAAAATCTTAGTCATACTAGAAGAACAATTGCATCATATTAAATAAGTAGGCTATAAGTCACTTAACTATGTAAAGATAAAATAATTGTTTAGTATGTTTGCTTAATAAATAGTGTTTATGTTTTCCACAGATTTGTAATTATATTTGTCTTTGCATTATCATTTTCAGAGATAATATTTTTCCTAACTTCTGTAAATGAATTTTTGCTTTATCATCTAGACATCCTGCTTTCCTAATGCGTTGTAATAACGGATGGTGGTAACAGGTTCTATGAGCAGAAATGACTGGTATGGTATTTTTCTGCAGGAATATTTTTGCAAATAAAAATATGTGATGAAAGTTCTAGGGGAATACGTCTTCCAGTCAGAGATGCTGGGAAGGGAGAAGAGTCTCCTCAGTTGATTTTACATGTGTTCAAATGGGGGGAAAAAATCCAAACCAGTAAGCACTTCTGAAAATATTTAAATATTGTTGTTCATGTATGACTTCAGGTTTGCTCTTCTTTCCTTGAAATTCAGTGTCCTGACTGTGGGGAAGAGAAGCAAATAATGATGTTTTCAAAGTCTTGGTGTTGGATGAGTATGCTGGGAGGTGTCTGGTGCTAGTAAGAAAGATAAAAGCTAGACTAAAAGAGTTTGTGATTTGAGACCTTGGAAAGAGTAGCGTCGGGTTTTTTCCCACAGGATCATGCATTGCCTTGTATCATTTTCTGATCTGAAAATACTCTGAAGTGGTAAAAAGGAAAGCTAGATTTGAAGTACACTATTGACTCCTATTGTATGAGAAATTCTCAAGGTGCATTTGAACTCTTCCTATAAATTTTAATCGAATTGAATGTGAAAACTTGAAAAAACCACATTAAAGTACAAAATATTTCTGCAATGTTCAGGGCGTTGAAATTCTTTACCTTAAAATATGCATAATTGCTTTCTAGGAAGATGAAAGAGGTAAAGAAGTAGCTATACCTACCTCTTCTTCAGATCTGTATGGAAAACGTAATAATTTTTTTTTTGTTGACGAATTTGAAAGATGACACGAATATTTCTGACTAGCAAATAGCATGTGGTTATTATTATGGAATTGTGATTGCTGAATTTACTGGTTACATGCCAGGCACTTAATTTTGGAGTGTGAGAGCTTTCTGTCTCTAATGTAAGTGAATGGGATTATCCTAGCTAATGCCTCAGTAGAACTGCCAGTGTGACACCAGGAAGGAGAACTGATACTGTCCTTGACTGCTGAAGGATGGTCAGACATGAACAGAAAGCAAATAATGCTGGTGGGACTCTTATTAGGATGTGCACATGTCTGGTTCTTGAAGGTTAAAAATTGTTTTGAAATACTGGAAGAAAATCAAAGGCATCTAAAAGCATGGAGGACTGGAAACGCAGGCCTTGTCATATGAATGTTAAATAGCTCTGTCAACTTAGTTTGCCAGAGAAAAAATGGAGAAGAAATGTGATCATTCGCTAAAGAATACTTAGAGATGATGTCTCAGTTTTGCTGAGACCAACATTGCATCAAGAGCCGATGGCCAAAAATTTACATCTGAGAATTATTTATTCTTGCATGGAATGTCGCAGTAATGAGAACAATAAAACACTGGAAGATCTTACTAGTGAAAACAGTAGACAGAGTCTTGTGAAGATGAGAACTTGAAATTGCTTCAAAAGCTGATAAATATTTAAAAAGCATAGACACCTGGTACATGTGCTACATCAGTGAGTCAGATTTAATGAATACATTGATCTCTTTTTGACCTTAGAGTCTTCTTCCTTGCTGGCCCTTGGAACGAAGAGGATTAGCAACATTTAATTTAAAATACTAATAACACTGCTTTTGTATGGTAGTTTTAGCTGAATCTCATCATCAAATGCAATACAAATTTATTCTCAGCATGTCGAAAGTATGTTCTGTCTTACACAAGTGATCAGACTTCTGAAACATCACAAATTGGCTACAGCAGAGGTAAAGTTGGCAGGACAGAGATTTTAAATGAGCCAGGTGTAGCATCTTGCTGTTCTTGATGGTGGACGTGTGGCCACAGTGATCACCAGCCTGCAGGCAGCGAGGGAGGGCCCAGGGAGCTGAGGGCTGGGGGGCAGCCCAGGAAGAGTGGACAGTGTGGGATCATCTTGTCACTTCTCCTACTATAGTTGATGAATATATTTGCTTGCAGATTCCAGTTTTGTGTTTGAGGTTTGGAAATGCTTTAGGTTGACTCAGCCTTTTGTACTTCATACGTGGGCATCTGTCTGAAATGCAATGCCTGTGGCAGGGTGAGAGCTCCCATCACATGGAAAGGGGAGGTGAGAGGTGTCAGGATTCAGGCCAAGTTTGTGACTCTGTGCATGTTCTGACCCGTATGGATGGCCTGAGGCATTGGCCATCACTTGATGCTGCTCCTCTGTTGAAGAGTGCAGAGAACTCTGAAGAAACAAGAAGTTCTACCTGGCAGCACTACACACTTGTCTGTAGTCCACTTCTTGGTGTCAGCACAGAGTTGCTCTCTTCTGTTTTCAGTGCATAAAATCAGCTAGAAATAAATACCACAATTAGGTCTGTACTGCCTCCACCTCAAACTCATGCATTGTGTCGCCATCCTTATTTAATTTGCTCAGAATTTTCTGTGCTAGGTATTATTGCACGTGCTTTCATCTATCTTTTGCATAATGCTTAATTCTGATTAGATTAATGATCTTGAATTGGAACAACACAGGATTTTCCAGTTACATTTACCTTTGGTTTGCTTTTTTACTTTTATGTCTTAACATCCTTAAGGTGCAAAATTTCAACATCAAAGAGTATCTGCAGATATGTATCTGAAAGGCTTAGAGATAATTTGATTTAAATAAAATTTTTAATAAAATATTTAAAATTTACATTTTTACATTGTTGAGACCTATCTCTACATATTGTTTTTTGATGTGTTCTTTCCACCTAAAATTCAAAGTGGAGATTGATTAGTTAAATGAATCACACCCAGTTTTATGCTGCCCAAGTTTTGTTAAAATTCATTTGACCTGTTGTAGCTGAAATCATTTAAGCTTGTACTTTGCTATTAACCAGACTTTGATTAAGGTGTTTATGGAAATAAAAATATTGAATAAGGCAATATTGAAAGCCATAAGCCATATTGAAAAAGTCATTAATTTTAAGCTCTAGTCTAATTTCAATTATTATAATCACTGTATATCAGTAAAAGAAATATCCTTGTTTGAATAGAAGAAGTAATCTAATTGGAAGTTTAGAGTCAAATCCTAATATAGTGCTTACTCATTAGACAGTCTGGGTTTCTGGCTGGACACTGGAACAGGCTCCCCAGGGCAGTGGTCACAGCACCAAGCCTGAGAAAGCTCAAGGAGTGTTTGGACAATGCTCTCAGGCACGTGGAGTGACTCTTGGGGTGTCCTGTGCAGGGCCAGGAGTTGAACTCGATGATCCTCATGGGTCCCTTCCAACTCAGCACATCCTATGATTCTGTGAAATGGATTTCAGTGAAGACCTAAGAACTGACCCATAAATTAAAGGAAGTAAATGAAATAACTTTTTTAATTTAAAAGATAATAGTTTTTTTCTTATTTTTTACATAGAAACACAGTAGTTCCCCCAGTTTGAAACAGACTTGTCTCTAAATTGAATTAGATTTAATTGTTTTGGTCCATGTGGTCACTAGAATGCCTACCACAAGTTGCTTGGTATGATACAATGCTTTAAAGGTCAATACAGCATTTGAATTAAAAAAAAAAAATATAATCTCATTTTCTTTGTATGTGTGTGTTCATTCTTTCTATGAGGAAAATTATAGAAAAAAAGGAAAAACTGCCACAAACTTGGCTCTTAATAGTGCTAGATCTGTTTAATATTGTTATGTTTAGAGGTTTTGGGGCAGAGAAGCAGTTTCACTTCTCACTTTTTCTCCCTGGTCATTAGTATTCACGGTATCTCCAGGTGTTGGATAAATGCATGATGCCATTACTTTGCAAAGAGCAGAATAAAATATTGATTTTAACTTTTGTTGTGATAATTCCAGATGCTTCGGTTTCCAAGTAAGGAGTGGATGACAGTGTTTTTTCAGTGTTCAGTTAAACTTCTTGAAGACAAATTTATTTCTCCTTTTCCTCTCCAGGTTTTTGGGGTTTGTGTTTTTGTTTGCTTGTTTTTGTTGTGGTTTATTTGTTTGGTGGTGGTGGTGGTGATGGTTTGTTTCCTTGAGTTAAGGGGAGAAGGCTGGGTGCTTTCATGTTTGGCTGTTTTTTTTCCAACCTGGACAGATTGGTACATGATTTCTGATTTTCATTTAAAACGAATGATTTTTTAAAGCATATAGTTTGCTGATCTGGATATTTTTTCTAATCCAAGCCCTGAACAGTTTGAAATTCACTGTTCAACCACTGCAGAAATAAGAATAACCTTAGTGAAATGAAGGGAGAGTATCCAGCTGCAGGTTTATTTTCTAAGTTCCGTGTATGTTAAGAGAAAATAGATAATTGGTGAAGCCTGGATAGGTTGTAAGGATTCATTCCAGCTGTGAAGGAGTACTAAAGCTTTATAAACAGGGGAACCCTTACAAGTGTGTAGATGCTAAGCCTGTGTTTCAGAGGAGGGATATTATCAAGTGTTGGTAATACTGAAATAACCCACTCAGTTCTGCTGCTGCTTATAATGAACACCTCCAACTTTACCTTACAACTTCATCAGTCACTGCCCAGATTCAAACTCTTTTTTTGCCGGCTGTCATAATGAAAGAAACCAGTCCAAATTCTAAGAATATTTGTCTTTTTTTGGTGTGCTTTGCCTTTCAGTCCACCTGGAGAACCAGTTTGGGCAGTTGGAACTGCTGGCCTGTAGAGAGCATTTCCCCGCAGTCATTAAGAACTCCATCAGTTCTGCTATTTGTAGAAACATTTCCATAGCACTGTCCTAGAATTAATTCCAGTAAAGAAATTCTAGATTTGTGAGGCATCATTTCTATTCTATCATTTTAGAAAATCGTTCTGTTTTGAACTGCATGATGTAAGGGGAGAGTGATGTTGGAGACTTGTCAGCTTTGGCTCTCCTTCTACCAATGTAAATTTCAGGTTGCATTTCACTGTGGCAAAGATCATCAACTCTATTAAAAGAGATCAGCTGAAAAGTAGTTCAGGGAAAAAGGGAGAAAGTACACTCTGTGATCACAGTCTGCTCAGGAATATATTCATTTTTCTCTTATGAAAGTATTAACATATTTTTTATTTAATTTTGTCTTGTCTAGACCAGCCTGTGGCAGTCTAATAAATCACAAAAGCAAAGGAAGAAACTTGTAACAGAGGGAATGGTATAGGATGCAGAAGTGTATTTTCAAATGTATATTTTACTTTAAAAAAATTCTGAAGTATATTTGAATAGTTCTGTGGGTTTTACTCTGTTAGTGACATCTAGATAGCACAAGCTAGATCAGACTGTTGTTCATTAGTAGCTGACAGCTTTTCAAATTCATTATGAATTCTAAGAATTGCCTGCACAAACTTCATCAAGTTCAAAAGGCTCAGGGCAATCCCAAGCACAAAGACAGGCTGGGTAGATCACGGACTGAGAGCAGCTCTGAGGAGAAGGGCTTGGGGGTGTTGGTGGATGAGAGCCAGCTGTGAGCATTTGCAGCCCACAAAGCCAAACGTGTCCTGAACTGCATCAGCAGCAGCGTGGGCAGCAGGGCCAGGGAGGGGATTCTGCCCCTCTGCTCTGCTCTGGTGAGGCCCCATCTGGAGTGCTGAGTCCAGCTCCGGGGTTCCCAAAATAGGAAGAATATGAACGTGTTGGAGAGAGTTCACAGGAGGCCATGAAGATGGTCCAAGGGCTGGAGCACCTCCCCTCTGAGGACAGACTGAGAGAGTTGGGGTCAGAGCAGCCTTCCAGTATAAAAAGGGAGATACAAGAGAGCTTCAGAGGGACTTACGACAAGGGCATGTAGTGGTTAGTCAAGGGGTAATGACTGTAAACTGAGAGAGAGTAAGTTTAGATCAGATGTAAGGAAAAAATTCTTTATTGCGAGGGTGGTGAGGCCCTGGCACAGGCTGCCCAGAGAAGTTGTGGATGCCTGTTGTGGGTTGACAGGTTTCTAGGTGAATTTCACCCTGCCAGGTCCTGTGGACGTGGCAGGGTGTCGTGGGCCAATGACATTTAGGGTACGCCCTCTGCGAGATACAGTATTTAAGGAGCTGGACACTGGGAACTTCCTCTTTGGCTTCCGG
>VZTF01002689.1:497416-531112 GCA_013397755.1 Cnemophilus loriae
CTCCGCTCTCTAAGTGAACTGAAGAAAGGTTATTCTAGAGGTGGCAAACTGACTGAGAAATATCAGATGTTGTGTCTTTGCATTGGCAGTGGGGAAATATCTGAAAGAGAAGTTTGGAGGGGGGAGGAGAGGTTTTCTGAAGGTTTAATCTAATTTTTATTATTTGGTTCTCTTTATTCTTTTTTTTCCATTTAGTTCTGTTAATAAAACTTTCTTTATATTCTTTAAAGTTTGAGCCTGCTTTGCTTCTCCAAACCCTTATCTCACAGAGGGAAATACCCTGAATAATAGACCCAAATTTAAATTACTGCACTTAAGTTGGATTTGCGAACTCAAACCACTACAATGCCCCATCCCTGGAAGTGTCCAAGGCCAAGCTGGTTGGGTTTTGAGCAACCTGGTCTAGTGGAAGGTGTCCCTGCCCGTGGCAGGGGGGTTGGAATAAGATGATCTTTTATGTTCTGTCCAACCCAAACAATTCTGTGATACTCCTCAAACTCGTCTCACACAGAAATGATTTTGCCTTCGAATGGATTTATAAGTTGTAGATCAGAAGTAGTACCCTTGCCAACTCACTGATGTGTTTCTTCTCATAGGATGTATTGGCTCAAGGAATAGTTCCCCTCAAAATTCTTGGCAGATCTTTAGAACCTGGGAATCATGCTTTGGGGACTGCAGAAGTAGAACTCATCAGTGGGAGATGGCAGTCTGTTTTAAACCCATAGTTGTTTTACACAGAGGCACAACAGTAAGAGATCTCAGAGAAGATGTGTTAATTTTCCCTAGGCCATGCCTCTTCCCTGACACCTTTCCTTCTTCTGTTTAACCACTTGAAGGGAACTCACAAGGGAAAATGCATCTGTGTTAAACTCTCAGTACACAGAAATAGTGTGGGTTTTTGGGCGTCTCTCCTGATTGCCCCCACTTACTGCTCCTTCATCTGTATCACACAGCAGTCTTGGAGTGGATGAAATCCATCTGGTTTGGGTGTAATTTAACTGGAGAATATCTTCCATGTGCTCACCTAATGTTCTTCAACCACTGATGAGTGTTTTAACTTCATGGGAGTTAAACAGAACCACTCATAAGCAAAACGCTGACGGGTATTCACATGGTGTGGAGGCTGAGTCCTCACACTGCTTTGCTCTACATCTCCTCCTTCTGTGTCTCACTGCCTGCTGGTATGGACAGACCACAGCACCCAAATCTTTGTAACCCTTCCTGTCAAAAAACACGGCATCATGTTTATTCTAGCAGGAGTTTGCGTTTTGTGGTAACTGCGTTATGTCAATTCACAGATATAATGTAGAGATCTTGTTACAAACAGCACTAGTGTTGGAGCAGAACCAACTTAGAATCTAAATTATGTGTCAATGTCTCCCTTATTAAATTTTTCATTATTTATTTAAAAGACATATAATTAAGAATGTTTTGTAATTGTGTAACTTGGCAGTTAAAGACAGTGACACACTGTTTTCGTAGCTGTGGTACATTAATTTTTCATAAATCCTAAGCAAAACTGTAGTGTGAATATTGTTATATATGGCTGATGCTTGGATCATGTTATCAGAAATTGAGTAACCTGAAGTTATGAATCATGCCCTAGGATTTTTTAATTTCTATCATATGCTTTCATGACAATTGGTAGTGTAAAATGTATCATTCTGTAAAAGAACCATGGCAACATGGTTGGTGGGAGGAAAAACAAATCTGAGAAGCTAGTAATTATTAATCACACTAACTAAAAGCAGTTCAGCAAATAATTCAGACCAGAGCATATTTGTATAGCTCATAAAAAAAAAAAATAGAAAAAGAAAGGTAAATTATTAGAAATATAAAAATGTGAGTCAATTTTTTGATAAATATATAGCAGCTGCCAACCCCCTTCTCTTGTCCCTACAGATGAATAATCAGTTCTATGATATAACGGCAGGGAGCTAATGTAGATCACAAAATGACATCTGAGCTGTCACTAACTGCCATGGAAAAAAAAAAAGTGAGGTTAGATCTAAAACAACTAATTAGAGGGGATGTTTCATCTGGACAAAGTGGTCATATCTATGAAAAATAACTTACATGAAGAAAGAGAGTGGCCTTGAATAACGAAATACCAATTCCCTTAGTCCGTAACTGCTGTTTCTCCCCTGGGGCTTAGGAATCCAAACAAGAGGGCTGTTTTCTCAACCATTAAACACAGCAACTCCATGGAAAAAGTTCTTTTTAAGAAAATTTTGCCCACTGATGGCCTGGAGTATAGACTGAACTAGGTAGTAAAGTAACATTATTGGGAGGAAAACATGATGTTTGAACTCTATTCCCTGTTGTTCTATCAGTGCTAGGAACTTACGCTAGATTTTTGGCTCAAGACAAAACATGGTTGTATGTACACTCTTAGAGTTGGGTGGGGCTTTTTTTATGTTTGTGTTTGGTTTTTTTTAAAATAACAATGTTAGGAACCTGAAAGAGAACAGTGAGAATTTCTCCAAAACATGAACTTAAGTATAAATTCCCCAACTATATTTGGAGGTTCTTAAAAGTGACCTTCTGTAAATTTTTCTGCACAAGTCTAACCTGTAAACCTGTCCTGCCATTCTTCAGAGCTGCCAAGAAAACTGGTGCTACTGCACTGTTTCCCCCCTCAGTGATTAATGTGACTCGGTGAGAACTCTCTGTTTTCCTTGTGTAAGATGAAGGAATAGGAAGAAGAGGTCTTTATTATTCATTCAATTCCTTTGAAGGTTGTCCATCTGTATAACAGAAAGGTCTATCTTTAAGACTGTTTTGGCAGGGGTACTACTGCTCCCACAAAATGTATGAATATCCCTGCTTCTCCAAAATAGTATTGCTGTGTTCCCATGATCAGAATACTATTTAAAAATACTGGAGTGAAACTCAAATAAAATTTTATAATATCAAATATATAAAATAATATTTTATTCAAATCAAATAATATTTTTATTAAATATTTTTTTTTCTGCATCTCTAGAACATGGGTTAAAGCAGGTAGTTGCTCCTTTCTGCTGGATTTCTATGGATAGTATGCACAGCTTCTGAAATAGCCAGTGATAATTAAATTAGGTCATTACAATGAGCAACAAGTTAATCCACACATACAGATATTCTCAACATCTGAATCAGGAACTTCAAGGAAGTATATAAGGCCAATTGAGTAAGGATTTAATTTGAAAACAGATGCTGTGTTGAAGTTTGAAAAATGCTTTTAACTCAGGAATTACTTGGTATAAGTTATACAGTTTTACTGGATGTTTTTACTTTAGGCTGCAGCCATACCTATTTTAGATGGTTTGGCCTATTGAAAAAGTAATCCAGATTTTTCCTCTTCTATTTGAATCAGAATAAGGAATGAGTGTGTAAATGTGACAATCTCTGACACTTGCTTCAGTCTCCACCCTCAGAAGGAAGGAGGGCCCAGTGTCTGTTACTGTCTGAAGACTTTTCTTTAGCCTTTTAAAAATGAATTTACTGCTTGATTTGAATTTCTGGTGTAAAGGTAGATGAAAACCATTGTAGCTGAAATCCTAGAAGACTAAAGAAAAGCTAAAGTCTCAGTGAACATAGAGACTACCTTAGTTGAATCTGCAGACCTATTTGTATAAAAGTAACTAACCTGAAGGTCATAAAATTGATTCCGTGCAGCAAATATTTCTACTGAACAAATTCCAGCTAAAGCTGTTTGAGAGAAATGGGGAGTAAAAATTAGTACTAGTCATTTCACATGGAAGGAGGTAGTGAATATTTACTCAGTAATCATTTACATCTTTCTCTGGGATTTAGAAAGTATAATTTACAAAGAATTTTAACAGTTCAAAGGAACCATCTGTGAAAGCAGGAAGTTTCAAGTCAAAGTAAAATTTATTTAATGTTCATTATTCATTAATTAAATAACACTTTCAGTTATTATGAGTTTGTACATTGGCATGTATTTTCAGTTCTAAATGCAGAGAAAACAACCATATTTTTTAATTTTATCCATTGATAATTATTAATATCTTCAAGCATTGACAACATTGTAACAATATACAATTAAAAATTGTTACAGTATTTTACTTTGGTGTTTACTTGTATTTCTTAATTTGTAACAGCATTACAGAGGTGTAATTTAGGCTGATAAATTCAGGTCCAGTATCTCAGATTGTTTAGAAAAATGAACTGCAATAGTTACTTTTCCTTGCAAAATATTCTAATGGATTTATTCAGGTTGAATGTAGAGGTCAAGAAGGAAGGTGATTCTTAAGTTTTGATGTAAAGTGTCTAAAAGGCTATTAGTTGTTGCTTTAAGCACTTGCTCATTAGCAGTTGTCTATTTCATGGAGAAAATTCGAAGTGTATATCACTGGTTCACTGAGTCAAGAGACTTTTTAATCCATCCTTATACTTGAAAAGTAGTATTTTCTGTCTTGAGAGGAAATATCTAATATGTGAGCTCCAAGCAGGATCTGTACAGCAGGAGATAAGCCAGAGGGGAAGGTCTGTTTTGAACAGTGAATTATTAGTTTCTGCCTTAATAAAACCAAAGGCTGCAAGGAATTAAGTTTGGTTTCCACATAAGAGTGGAGACAATAGATTTGTCTTTTCTCTGCCAAATCTGTCTTTTTTTCCTCTCTCTCTCAAGTCCTTTAGAACCACATGAGTACCCCAAAATTGGTAATGTATCTCTGAAACGTGTTGCCCACTCCACTTCCACAAGACTTGTTCTTGTGAGTTGAAACTTGTGCTGCTGTTGCTGTTTGTAAAGGCTCCCAGACCCCTCTCACAGTGCTTCTGTGCCCTTTGTGGTGCTTTTAAAAGGTCACTGGCACAGTGTTGCTGTTTACATGCAGATTTAAGCATAGGCAGGGTGTTCCCATTATTGGTTCCAACTTTCAAATCTGCTTGGTTTTGGCAGTCTAGAAAAATGAATGCAGCAGGTCTGTTCCGTGGGAGCCCTACACAGCAGAATGTGCCTGTAGGATGAATATAACAATTCAAAACCACTTCACTGATACGTACCCAAATTTTGAAGTTGAAACCTCAGGAGACAGCTTTTACTGTGTAAAAGTTAAAGGATGAAATAATGACTCGTGCCCAAATATGTGGATATGCCGAAAAAAAGTATATTTCAGGTGATTGTAGTCGCAGTTTTTTCCCTCACAAGGTGGTCTGCCAGGTGGCCAAAACTGAGCAGACAGAAATGTGGAGAAATTGGTATTTAAAGGGCTTTATACTCTCAATCCATGATTCATGGATTCATGATCATCTAATAAACACTTTCTTCAACATCTTCCCCGTGCAGATGGAGAGGCTTCTTTCTGATTGACAGCAGAAGTAGTCAGACTGCACAGACCCAGGGAAATGCAAGTGTGGGCCTTGGTTCAGACTGCTCTAATTTTTGCTCTTTGAAAGCTTCTAGTAACAGATACCATCAATAAAAATATATATATTGATGTTAATATCATTAATACTTACTGCTTGTAATGTAGTAAGCTTGCATTGCTTTTGCAGAGTAACTGCTAAGGGAATGTGTGGGACAGACTGCAGATACCTCCAGCATGTCACACATAGAAGTCAATATTTATAATGCAGCATTTATTGTTTCATGTGAGACAGTAATCTGTGAGCAAACCTCAAGGGCTTAAAAGTTAACTTTTCTTGAAGCAACAACTAGCAAAGAGGCTGTTTTCAAAGTTTATCTGATCTTATTAGTCATAGTAAGGGATAGAATGAGATAGCTCTTATAGAGATTGTTCCTTTTGATTTATATATAATTCTGTTTTCGGAAAAACTATGAACATTTAAGAAGTTCTTTTCATATTATAACACTGTCTGGCTCCTGAGACTGCAGAGATATGCCAAAAATAAAAGCTGGATTAAAAAACCAAGTGTCTGGAATCTAGGAGAGAAAGGTTTTATCAGAGGCATTTTACTCCTAGCAAATTCAGGAGAAAAAGTTTTATTCGGCAGAAACCCCGACAATTTCAGGTTTTTATTAGAATTATCTCTACATGTTTTGTCCCAGTGATAATTATGGTATCAGTCTTTTAAACTGTGAAGAAATGCTTCCTTAAAAATCTATATTTAGACCTACAGAATGAGAGAGTCACAGTAGGTGCAAGATCTAAGACAGTCAAATTGATTAGCATTTTACCTCCACTGACTGAGTAACTTGATGGTAGGTGGTGTAGCTGAGATGTAAATTACCTCATTAGTATGGTCATAAAAATTCAATAAAATGAGATATTATTGGAGTTGGTTACTACTTTTAAAGTAAAGAACTACTTTTAGTTAGCTCATACTAGATGAGCTGTGAGTAGAGGCACATAGTAGAATATTTACTTCCACATTTAGCAGGAGTCTTTAAAGTTGGTGGAAATAGTGTAATAATTAGTCCCTGCTGCTGTTCTACCATTAGGTTCTGATAGGTGGTTGTAAGTTTATTTTTACCAAATATTTCTGAAAGTCTTTGAAGCACTGGAACATGGTCAGTGCTGGTCACTGCCTTGTCCTGCTCAGTTTTGAGCAAGCTGATACTCAGCATGTCGCTGATGTAGACTTTGTCATGTTTGTAGTTGCATGTCAGATGGAGATTTTTAACCTCATCACATCAAATTTTCAATCCAGGACAGCTGGATCTAAATATTAATCCATTATTAAACTAATAGGCTAATTAAATTAGATTAGAGTAAATTCCTGGAAGTAATTCTGTGGTTTCAGTTACTGACTTCATTATGAATATGCAGAAATCATCAGCATTCACCAAGCCTTCCAAAATATGTTCTAGTCTATTGGATTTGTGACTTTATGTAGCACTTGAAAACAAATGAGTGAGACCAGCAGAAAATAACTACAGCTAACTGTTGTAGTATTATGTGGACAGATACAGTTAATTCAGGAACTAAACCTTGCAGTGCTGTACACATTCAAAGTCCAGGGATAATAATGCAGTTCTTTGATAAATAAGAGAATGACACAGATTTACTTAAATATTTAACCTGAATTACATCCACTAAGATCTCTGAGAGTAAGATTTAGTCTAGATCAGAGAGAAATGATTGAAAAAGACAGGTTTTGCTAACTGTCAACCTGATATATCAGAAGCTATTTGGAAAGTACTGTAATTTTTGCATTTCCTTAACTTCTCTGAAAGGAAGGGTCACAAATGCTGATTGTTACTATTTTGAGGTTGATTTTGGGAAGTATCTCAGCGTGATGACATGCTTGCAGAAGAGTTTGCGTATTATAACTCCATGAGACATAACTGACTTTTTGAAAATGCAGTAGTCACTGGTATCTCTCTTGACTTCATTATCTAAGAACAGTACATCTCTCACTTGGAAACGTTGCACTTTCTAGTGCTTTTTAT
Organism: Cnemophilus loriae; assembly: GCA_013397755.1. NCBI lineage: Eukaryota > Metazoa > Chordata > Aves > Passeriformes > Corvidae > Cnemophilus > Cnemophilus loriae. The sequence goes on from VZTF01002689.1 coordinate 504,777, forward strand.
TGAGTGATACTGACCTTAAGTATTTTGTTTCCATGTTCTGGATATGACAGTCTGAAGGAGAAAGGGCAATCTGAAAAAAAGAGAAATGTCTGTTTTTGAGAGATGCAGCCTGGATTTACATCACCCAAAATAGTCCTATTGCCCAAGGACTGTAAATACATCTATTGATTTGATTCAAACTGTTTTCCATCATTGGCACCTCATATATTGTGTGCATGCATCTGCCCAGCAAAGTGACCCATAAAAATGATGAATAGAAGCTGTATTGAAATCTGTCACTTGCTGAGTCATGCTTTCCAAAAATGTTGATGACAAAGTAGGTGTAAATGATTTTCCTGTAAAATCCTCTGAAGATTAATTTGGTCCTTTGTTACATTAAATCAGTGTCAGATATCAGAAGCAGCCCATCTTTCTGCAGTCCAGAAAGCCAAACGTGTCCTGGGCTGCATCAACAGCGGTGTGGGCAGCAGGTGAGGGAGGGGATTGTGTTCCTCTGCTCTGCTCAGGTGAGACCCCACCTGCAGGGCTGCATCCAGCTCTGGGGTCCTCAGCAAAGAAAGACATGGACCTCTGGGAACAAGTCCATAGGAGGCCACCAGGATGATGAGAGGGAGCACCTCTCCTGTGAGGAAAGGCTGAGAGAATTGGGATTGTTCAGCTTGGAGGAGGCTTTGGGATGACCTCATTGCGGCCTTCCAGTACCTGAAGAGAGCCTCCAGGAAAGACAGAGAGAAAGTTTCTACAAGAGCATGCAGTGACAGGACAAGGGGGAATGGCCTCAAACTGAAAGAGAGTAGGTTTAGATTGGATATTAGGGGGAAGTTTCGTACTGTGAGGGTGGTGAGGCCCTGGCACAGGTTGCCCGAAGAAGCTGCGGATGCCCCATCCCTGGCAGTGTTCAAGGCCAGGATGGATGGAGCTCTGAGCAATCTGGTCTGGTGGAAGGTGTCCCTGCCCATGGAACGAGATGATCTTTAAGGTCTCTTCCGACCCAAACAACTCTGTGATTCTATAATCTCCTTCCCCATTGATTCTGGTAATGGAAAAGATTGACTTCTACATTTTTTTAGTAGTAGGGCTCTCAAACCCAACTGAGCTTTGATAAGCCAGGTTACTGTATGAGGTGATTTAGGCAACTGAGCTGGTCACTGGAAGTGCCAACCTTCAATATAGACGTTGGTAAAAAGTAGCTGTAATTGGTAATTTCTTCTTCTAACACTGCTGGATCTGAGAAGCAAATCTGCCTGTGATCTCAGGAGGATGGAGTTATTGAGCTTCAGTCTCCATGGATGCAGAGGTGCCCTTGATTTCAAATTCAAAAAAGTATTCGTTAAGATGTGAACATAGTTATTACTTTCTCAGTTGTGGGAATTTGGGATGTTAATTTTACTTTGAGTCAGCCTGTATCCCCTTGTCGGGTATGCTTCTTATAATTATCTTAAAATAGCACTTCTCTTAGCATTCAACTCATCTTTGATGCAACTTTCTATATCTATCTTTACATGGAAATCCAAATATGTGCATATTATTTAATTCATGAGTTTTCCTGTATGTGTATAAATTATTGTAATATCAGTTTGGTGTGGGTTGTGGTAGCTTCTGGTGGAGCTGAGGACATCATAGATAGATTCAGTGATAAAATATGATGCTTTTTCAGTCTCTTCCTTTTCTTTCCTTCCATTCCAGAAAAATGTTTTTTTGTAATAATCTCTTGCAAAACATTGTTTTCCCAGTTTGTTTGCTTGGTGCAATGTCTAGGCCCCATTAAGAGGTTAACAGTGTGGTAATTTTTAGTTTTAGAATTATTGTAATAACTTATGAAATAGTCATTGCTGTATTCTGTTTCAGGGCATTATTACTTAGGCACTAATGCACATTATAGCTAAAAGGAATTCAATTCAGTGTGATTTTTCTGTGTAAATTTATATGTAAATTTATACCTGAAACTCACTGCCCTATTAGTTTCTGATATTAAATGTCCTGTGCAAATTTTTTCCTTCTAGTTAATTTCCTGTACTGCAATAGTAATAAGAATGGATTCCTCACCAAGCAAGTTTTACAAATATATAATTTGCTTAAGGTGTTTAGTCCTAGATTTCAAGCAGTTCAATTTGCTGTTCTGATAGACTTCACTGCTGATGAACAGTTGGTGCCTTTATAAAAGCTGGTATTTTGTGAGGCAAATATGCCAAGTAAAATGGGAAAATACAGTATCAAGATAATAGCAATGCTGTGGTTCTCTAGCCTCATAACCCTACATGGAAAGGAGAGGGTTATCTTGGCAATTCATTTACATCTCAGAGAGAGGAAAAAAAAAACAAAAAAGGGGCTCGTACAGTGAGGGAGATGGTTCACTTCACAAAGATCTTCTCCGTTAACTTAGGAGTGACTGGGAAGCCTGAAGGACTCAGCCCCTCACGACAGAGGAGGTCGGGAGTTCCATGTGTGAACCATCAGTGCCAGAAAGGCCCAGCTGAGTGTGGGCGTGCGTGTCTGGGTCGGGAGCGTGTGTTTAGAGAAGGGGGGTGAGGTGTGACTCGGAGGCACTTCGCATCAAGCAGTTAAAGGGCCAGAACTGATTTCTAGAAGTAGTTTGACCAAACTGGGCTGAGTTCTGTTCAGCATGGCCCTGAAACTGTCATCAACTGCTGCTGCTCAACTCACTTGAGCCTCTTTTGTTCCAAGAAACAGAAATGAGTAATAATGAGAATACAGCAGGACACTTTTAACTCCTGCTGCTGACACATACAAACACTGATGGGGATGTTGAAAGCTCTGATCATTTTGAGCCTGTGGAAGACAGAAGGCCAAGATCTATTTTTTCAACAATACTGCCACCCTTACGAGTTCAGTTCTTGAGCGAGCAACATTCCTGCCTGTCATCAGGTGCAGCACAAAGAAGGCACTTGTTACCTGTCCATCTAGAAGAACAATGATTTGGACAAGGGCTTACAAAGGGAAGAATTTCTGCTGCATTATCTCACCAGGCCTATGAAAATAACTTTCTTGCTGCTTACTCAACTTGAAAATTTGCTTCTGTAGCCTCAGCCTGGCAAACTCAGGAGCAAATACAAATGCTTGCACCTCAGGGTCTGTGGATTGAAAAAGCTTCAGACAATGTGGAATGAATGTCATTTCCTTAATGAAACTGGATTTTAATTGAAAACAATTCTTCTAAAGAATTGTAGTCAGTCTCTTAGATACTTTGGCCAGGTAGTGCTTTTATTGACACCTGCTGATGGTGAGAATAGGATTTTTACTGAAGATTGAATACAGAGAATTGTTATGCACAGTAATCGTAGAATGTGTCCGTCTTCCTGCAAATTACCTTGTTATACTTGCAAGAGGATTAGTTGATAGTTCAGTGCAGTGTATACATTAATAAAAGTAAAATTGCATATTATGGACTTAAATAAATGAGATAGAGTTGCTCAAAGAAGGAAATAGAGAAAGGAATGATGAGAAAGTCTTTGGCGTAAAATATGTCAGGAAAATATTTCAGCAAACAAGTTTAATATCACAAATGATCAGTTGATGATGGTGAGCGTCTTTTGGAACAAGAGTCTGGTTTACAGAGTAAATAAACCTGTGCATAGACTTACGCTATTAATGTGGGATCAAGTGTTAGCAGTTGATTGTTTTTTCAAGTTCCATAAAGAATAAATGTTATCTCATATTTACATTTCATTTTATTTAATTTTAACTCTTGTGAGATTATTTTAAATAACCTGCACTGGAGAAGAAGGGGTCATTGAAACTTCTAAAGGAATAATAGCATGACATTGCACAAAAGTGGCTCTATTATGGTGACTGGCAGCCTTGATATAAGAAATGTTTGAGGAAAGAGATTAATTTTCTTCTTTTTTCAACTTTTACATTTCTCCTCTGTCAAAATGTTTATAAAATACTCAAGACTGAAATGTGGAACTAAATTAATGACTATAAATGTGTTTGGAAATTGCCTGTGATGTTCCTCTTTCACATTCTGTCTGATAAAATGGTACTTTCAAGAAAAATAATACTCTTAGCAATTGCATGGGTATTTTGTTATTTATCCTAGTTCTATTCCTCCTTAACAATCCAATAAGGCCTAGAAATGTAAAAAAAAAAAATAAAAATTGTATGTATATTCTGCTTATAAATATGCATCTGCTCTTATTACCATCTAAGAAGTAGCAGATCATTGAAACGTGTATGGCAATTCCAGGCAAATTTCCTGGGAAATTCCAGGGAAATGCATAATCTTAACTATTCATTTTATACTGGCAAGAGAACAGTATTTTATGATAACACTGGCAATGTAAAATTTCCTTTGTGTACAAGATTAAAAAGATTTCTTTGATAGTTGATGCTTTTTTCCTAAATCAGCTGTCCCATATTTCCTTTCTACTGTAAAAGTATTTCTTCAACACAGCATGTAGATGTTTTACTATAAAATTGTTATGAAGCCTTTGGCAATAAAATGGTAGATAGATTTAGAAACTTGTTTACACCAGTAAAAACTATTAATCAGAGCTTTAAAATATTTTATGGCAAATTTAAATCCCATTTTACTGATGCAAGGCACTTAAATGATTTAAATTGTTGGTGTAATCTTGCCATCTGTAGAACATTAAATGTGTTTTATGTATATTCCAGCAGTCATTGTCTATAAATGTAAATATATAGAAATTTACCAAATCATAGGCAGGCTCAAAGCAGTGTGAGGCAGCTCTGTGTGGGGTCATAAAAGTATTTCATATTCATTTTTTAGAGTGTTATTAATTTTAATAAACATTTTATCTTTTTCTCCTTTCATACTGAAATTTGCATTATTTTTTTTTTGCAAAAAAAGTACATGGAATAGTTTTGCTGTGAGAAACAAATTACTATATGTTAAAAAAGCCCAAAACAACATTCATTTTAGAATAAACTGCTTGCTTAGAGCAAAGGAAAGAGAGCAAAATAGGGGTAGACACAAAGATAGGTACAGAGAAAGAAATACTTATCTTTAATTTTGGATTTTGTGTATTTTTCTATAGAGGAATATATATAAAAAGAACATATGTATTTTAAACTGCAGATATGCCTCCTGGATTATCACAGTGCACTGCCTTCATAAGTATATTCCTTCTGGTCTATTTAAAGTGCTTTGTTTCATGAAGTGTATTGATATTTATACACCCAGGGCACATAGGATAAATTTACACCATTTCTAACCTTACAGAGGAGGGAACTCTGCTGAAATGTAGGAGCTGTGCAGATGAGCTGCCTCTGCCCAATTCCTGCTCATCCTAAAGGTGTTCCACATGTAAATATGCATATTTATCTAATGAGACCATAGTTTGGCTCTGTTTTATTACAATGTCTGGAATTTTTCATGCATCTTTAATAGTATCAATGTTTTCCAGGTGGTCAAGGAAAGACAGCCCTTCCCTGAAGCACTCATAGTATTTAAACAAATATATGGAGATCACTAGTGAGGGAAATGGCCTAAAGGAATAAGAGAGGGAATATTTATTGTGGTGGTGTTGTTTTAATGTCAAGTATTACGATGTAAGTTATAAATTAAGGGAAGAGATCCAGCAGAATTCAGCCTAATTGTTTGCCAGCTTGCAAAGTGGACACTTCCAATTGTCTGTGCTTGGCTGTTGGGAGACAGCTTGGAGTTTTTACCTGCTTGGGATTACAGCAGACTGGCTCGAAAGGTGTATGTTGGCAAGCCTTGGCCGTATCTTGGAAGGCCAAGCAGCCTGGTAGAACGCAGACCAGCCAGGAAGATTTGAACTTTTCAGTATTTATGGAATTAAAAAGTTTACAATTTGAAGGTTGTCTGAAATGTTTCTTGTTGCAACTTGGCTTTTTTTGAGTTAGTTCACACATGAAACAAAGGTGCAGCCTGAGTCGGCATAAGTGTAAACAATGAGTAACCTTACACTTGTTTGAGAAAGATCTTTTACGTGTAATCACTCGTAATTAATTTTGTGATTTTGGGTTTTTTTTATTCCTTCTAGGATACTGTTGGAATTAATATTCCCATTACTAATCCTACCAGTAAAGTTCTCAAGATGAATGTGCTGCTGGACCATCCATCCCTTTTTGGAGAGAGATCTTTCACTGTCAGGCCCAAACAAACATTTTCATATCACCTACAGTTTTCCGCAGCTGCTCTCGGCTCTTTTGCTGGAAGGTAGGTTGTAGAGTTTTGATACTTGTGATTGTGACTGTTTTACTAATAAGTGAACTACGTTCATTGAAACCTAAGTCAATTGATGAAAATATTGCCCTAAAAAACCCCACAAAAGTTAATAAATGGAATTACGAAAATTTCCAGCTTTACATTTATTTTAACAACAGCTTTCCTCTCAGGGGAAAAGCATTATTGAAAGGCAATAGAATAACTTCTTGTTATTCTAGTTCAGTAGAATTTAGTGAACAATGTTTTTGAAACTTACTTAATGTCAGAAGTCCCCCTTGAAAACTTCAGATTAATAGTTAGTTTTGTAAATTTTTTAGTTCTGTTAAGGGAATAGCAGAATTTCATTTTTTTTCTGAGAAGGAACGAAATTGTAAAAACATAACTAAAGCAGGTGGAGAACCCTTTAACTGTCTTCACTTAAATCCATTTACCTTCATGATCTTTCATTATTTAACCACGATCTACTAAATGAATAAGGAGAGGTTTTAAATTAAAAAAAATTCATTGCATTGGAAATCCCAGTGAAAACATGCAGGTATGATAATTAGCAATAAAAAGAGAGATGACCTCTTGGTCTTAGTTTCAGCTAAAACAGTTCAGCAAGTAATTGAACAGTGTAGAACTGCAAAGCTTATTTTCCTGGAATTTGGTTACCAAAGCAGTATTTAGTCAAAGGGCTGATTGAAAAACAATTCCCTGTTTTTCAGTTATCTCAACTGACTGGCAAAAATATGGAGATGGGGTGGAGGGTGGGGTGGTGATTTAAGAGGAGAGCAGAGATATCTGACCAGTTTTGACAGAATTTTTACAAAATCAAGATCCATTCATAGTTTTAATCAATTTGCTTGTATTGATTTTTCCAAAGACCAGAATAATGACAGGTATCATTGAGTGATACAGATTCAAATAATACTGTTTTATAAAAATGAGTACTGTTATAACTTTAATAAGTATCTTCTTTTTTTTCTGTGGGAATTTGTAGAAATTATGCATTCTTAAGTTGCAGGTGAGAATAGAGCTCATCTCTTTTTTTTTTTTCATACCAGATAATATTTCTGGTATTTTTCAAGAGCAGAGTTTCTAAATAATAAGATAAAGGTTTGTTTTAACTGGCAAAACTTTGAGCTCAGCTTTGGAGGGCTGAGGCTTAGGGAATATATGCAGAGGTGACATAAAGCACATCTGGACATTCTCAATAGGGTTTGGCAGTTTTGTTCTAGAATTGTGTAATAGCTCCTTTAAATAGCAGTAGCTCCCACGGACTGCAGTTACAGCTGGACAGAGGTACTTCCACATTACATCCACACTATTAACTTCTTTTTCTGAAGCCATGCTCTGTTGCCTTTGCTATGTTTGCAGCTGGGAAGAACTGTTGGAAAAGGGATTGTGGCAGGTGTAGCTTTTCAAATGGTTGATTCTTCCCTAGAGCTGTTTTATGCTCCCTCTAAAAGCTCTGTTGGCACAGGGGATAGTCTGGAATCATAAAGTCATGGAATAGATATACTTATCTATAATTTAGAAAAAGAACTCATCCTTAGTGGGTCATGGGTTTGTACAGTGCATTCCTTCTAAGTTTTTATACGCTTTCAGTGCTTTGGTTTAATGTTATTATGACTCTGCTAAAAAACCTCAAGAAATAGAAAAGAAATTCTGCAGTAGGAAAGGACTGTATTAGAATGTCTGTCACTGAAATATATTGCTGTACATATCTCAGCTAGCAGCAAGCAATTTTTAGTCATGACAACCCTTGATTGTATATCAAAACAATATATTGAATATTTCTTTAAAGTGTATCTCTTTGCCAGGCTTGTAGGAATGTGTCTATATCTATTCCTCAGATTTTATCACTAGATTTGAAAAGATTTTCCTTTTTAAAATTAGTAGTGTATAGTGTTTCTGTTACTTTGCCCTTCAAAATGGCTAAAAAGAAAATACCGTGATATTGAAATGAAATTAAAGCTTACTCTTATAAGCTGAAATATGTTTGAGTTGTATTTTTGATAAAAGCAAGCTAACAAACAAAAACTACAAGCAACAAATGAATTTTATTGCTAGAATTTAGGAAAGATGAAGAAGAGATTTTGTTGCATCAGTAATTCTAAATATTATTAGACTTGGTAACTGAATTCAGATACCGGAGAGAAGTGTTAGAGGAAAAATATGATCTAATTAAAGAAGTCACTGTGTTGAACTCATTAGGTTTCTCCGGAATTTTAATCTGTTTGGTTTTTTTTTAATTATCTGAAAAAAATAACTGTCATATTAAGCTTATGTATCTGTTTTTAGTGTCATGTTCCGGTCAGATGTGGTTGGAGAATTTTGGTATGCCCTGAAGTTCAATGTAGAGAAGCCAGGGCCAGCCGGGCTACCTGATATAGGATGTGAGCTTGGAAGGTAAGTGAGTAGTTCATAATGCTGGACTGCTTTTAAGTATCATGGAAAACATATGAAGAGTTTGCATCAAAAACTCAGAGCAGTGCTCTATGTCTGCTGTAGTAGCTTGCAGATAATTTTTTTTTAGATATATATGTAGGTAGGTAAAATATTCCTTGCAGAAAAATGATTGAAATTAAATTTCAGCCTCTATGTAAACTTCCTCTGAAGTCTTTATATAGAAGTAAGTCTGACAATACTGCGGAATGTAAGCACCAAGATCCATAATACAGAGCTCTGTAGGTTGCTTTGTTTTCTGTTTCTTTTCTTCTCTCTGAACTGGGAATTTACTGACAATCCTGCTTTACAAATGCTCGTATACCAGTTAGCAACATCTTTTAACCTCTCAAGAAGTGGCAAAATAATTCAACTTCTGTCCTGCAGGTCCTGGGGTAGACGTGGTTAAAACACTGAAAGTGTTAAGAAAATGAACTTCTTAGAGAAATGAAGCCAATTATTACCATCCTTCAACAAAATTTCAATGTGCATTGTGATAGCATAATGTTCAGTTCAGTTCTGACTTTCACGACATAAACTAAAACTTTGAGGAGAAGACTTTGAAGAATGTCAGAATTTCAGTAGTGCTTTTCCACATATTACCTCCACTATTACTAATAGTTTCTGTGGACACACTGCTCTTTTGCATGCTAAATTCCACTTACTTCTGTATATCTTTGACTAAATCTGTAGGTAATATACATAACAGACTGAGCAAAAGTGTTAAGGAGCACAACATGAAATTTTACCTGATAAAATTTTTGAGAGTGAATATATTCTGGTGTTCAAATATGATGCACAGACTGGAGATAACTGACAATGCCTTTGTTATTATGTTCTAAAGAAAAAAAGTTGTGCTATTTCCTGGCTTTTACTTTAAAATTCTGGGCTGACTGGTATAAAAGCCATAATTTTTCTCTACTATGTAGGCTATTGCTGTTAGGAGTTAGGAATTACTTAAAACCTTTTTATTCAGACTATCTGGCATTCAGAATTGTGTCTGGCGTGCACTGCCTGGAAACTACATGCACAAATGGTCTAGTGGAAAATGGCAAGTCATCCTTTCCTACTGCAAGTGAAATGGATGTCGGAAAAGATTAGCTCCATTAACTACAACTCTTCCTATCAAAACTCTTATCTCAAAATCATCAAATTCCATGTTTTAGTTTTCCAAATGAGATTTCTTTTCCCTTTACAAGTGTGTGCATGTTGTAGTTCCTATATATCTGTAAATATAAGGAGGAACACCATGTCCAGTTCTGAGCTCCTCAGTACAAGAAAGACAAGGAGCTCCTGGAGAGGGTCCAGTGGAGGCCACAAGAGTGATGAGGGGTCTGGAGCATCTCTCTCATGAGGAGAGAGTGTGAGAGCTGTGCCTCTTTAGTCTGGTGAGGAGAAGGCTGGGAGGGGATCTCATCAGTACACACAAATATCTCAAAGGCAGGTGCCAAGAGGATGATGCCAGGCTCTTTCCGGTGGTGCCCAGCGGTGTCAGCATGATGTCATCAGCACTCTTCTTGAAGTGCAAAGTGTTGGACAATGGCAGTCAATGATGGCATGGAGGTTGCAGTTCAGTTACTGGGAATTGCTCTGCCTCGTGAAACGATGAGACAGTCCAAGTAAACTGGCTGCATGAATGTATGTCGAATATGTAAAGACAGTGCAGGTAGATATCCGTGTATAGTCTAAGAAACGTATCTGTTTGGGTTTTTTTTTGATTGGCTGTGTTTTCTTGCTATGTACCTAGAGATCTGAACTGTAAATGTCATCAAATGTTTGAAGCATTTCTGGTTGGTGAAGATTTGTAGTTTTTTAACAGATTAACTTCCATTCTACCACCTTTTTCTTGAATGCAGAAGAAGCATTATAATGTGAATATAAGAATAATGTTTTTCATTGTGTGTTTGCTGTATTCATTTTTCTATTGATCTGAAAAAGTTAGGAATTTGTGTCCTTGAAACATTACCTGGAATTGGATTAGCAGCCAAGAACCCACTGATAACTTAGAATCAATTTCTAACCAATTCTTGAAAGAGAAAAGAAAAAAAAATTCCAACAATTTATCCTTTAATCTTTCTTCAAATTCCCTAACATTTGGGGTTATCACAGTCAGATCTTCTTTTTGTTTGTGTCGAGGTAGATTTAACACATCATTTACCATATGTCTCTAAGGAAGGAAGCCTTCTCCCTGATATTTTTCATCTTTCCTTATCCATCCTGTTATGGTCTCCACAGGGGGGTCATTGAAGATGAGTCAGTCAAATGGTGTTCGGAGTGGTCTGGAATTTCCTGCCACATGCAACAATTTTTCCAGGATAACCATGATAGCCAATCTGTGTGAGGTGGCAAGATTTTGATGACTTGAAAAACCTCTCACAGTCAAGTAGTTCCTTACTGAAATTTCAGATATTCCAACTTAGTTTTCCCTTTGACAAAGTCTTACGTATGAAAGAGACCAGACAAAAAAACCCAACAAGAAACCAAAGGATAGAGATGCTAAATGTGAAAAATGGGAATTATCAAGTGAATCTGAAGTTCCTTTGTGAAAGTTTCCTAACATTTCTTTACTCTCAGCTTTTGAGATCTCAATGATGCAATGCTTTGACAGTGTTAGTCAGAAACAAGTCTGCTGCTCGCTACTGGGGAATTATGTCACTGCATAGGTTGGAAGGAGTCTAGCTGTGAACAGGTTTTAGGGTCTGAAGTCAAGGTCATAAAGCTGGACTGAAATATCTTCTGAATGTTGCTTTTTATATTTTCTTTTTCCTTACTGATTTAGTTGTGATTAACAGACTAATTTTTTCCAGATGATAAATATGTGGAACAGTCTGGCAGTTGATCTGCCACAGCTTTGACTAGAGGGAATATCCATTAGGAGATAAATTACAGCAAAACCAATATGTGAATCTCATTTTTCAAACTTTTCTCATTTACTGTTTTCACTTATTCACCTTGAATCTCCTCTCTGTGTCCCTTGGTGTTACAACAAGAATGTTATTTATGGTCATATAACGTTGCTAAAAACCCAAAAAATATAGTATTTTGACCAGAATAGAGGAAATGTTGGGATTCTTATGAATGATGTAAAAAATTTGCTCCCTATTGAAAGTATCTCTTTAAATATTTTTTAACTGAAAAATAAAGCAGGAAAGTCTGTAAAGTAGAGGGCCAGCTGATTTAAAGCATAACACTTAGGCAATCAGCGTACTCCAATCATTGTTCTGGGAGTCACTATTCTCGTTAAAATATATAATCTACTTATGCAACATAATGATTCTCTGATTATGCTGTAATAAACAACACAACAACTGAACAAAATGAAACATTGAATTCAAGATTTATTGTTATTAATAATGACTAGTAATAATAATTGAAGTTACTAAATATGTGTCCACACTTGTGGGGAAGTGCTCATGCAATACAACTTAATTATTATTTTTAAAATAAAAAATACAGAATTTTTCAGGAAATAAACAAAAACAAACCCTATGCATAATGACATGTGATGGAAGAAGCTTTGTAATTAATCATCATTGTATATATGTTTTTTTCCAGATGGGCTCATATACACATACCTCTTGCTAATCCTACTCATGAAACTCTGGTGCTACAAATGGTTAACAGTGATCCCAGCCATTTTGCAGTTGAGACTGACCCAAAACAACCTGTAAGTAAGATTTCTGTGCTTTCACAAAAAAGATAGAAGAGAGCCTTCTCTTCAAAACAAATTCAGTTGTGTATTGTACTGTGGGTTCAGAATATACAATCTTTTAGACATTTTAAGTATGTATTTTAGAGATTTTACAGCCTGAGGAAGAAAACAATTAAACTTGAAAAGCAACTCAAGCTGAAGTACGGATGTTTTTTTTTCCTGGAATGCTGTATGGAATGGTTTTGAGCTGGACTGCAGTGTAGGTTGTAAATAATTCAGGAGATATTAGAAGGAGAAGTTGTAAACAAACCAGCTGGTTAGAAGTTTCATAAGTATCTAATAATCAAACAGGTAACTAGGTAAATATTTAGGTCAGTAGATAAACTGTTAATGGAAGAATACAAGACTATTTCATAGTCATGGCAGTTATAAGCAACTTGCAAGGACTATGAATAATAATTTGATCATTATAGCTGCAAAGAAGCTTCAAGCAAATACCTAGAATCTTTTTATTCTCCAAACTCACAGTTACCTTGACAATGATTTCTACAGAGCAAATCTTAACCCTCTTGTTATGTACTCCACTTTTTCCTCCTCCATCACAGAAACCCTTCCATCTTGCTGCCTAACATTTATGTTCTTTCTAGGAATAGCAGCTGTGTAGATTGGCTCAGCTTTTATATTTGCATTGAGATTGGCTAGAGTTTTAGGTGGTCAGGGTTCAGAAAAATATGTGTTGTTGACCACTGAATGCTAGTTAATAGTACGGCTCCCATAAGGAATTCTTGGAATTCTTTGGATATTATTAAGTTAATTCTATGAAATATGTGACCTTTTCATGATGGAGAGATGAGAAGAGGGAGGACAGATGCACCGAAACTCTGCATCTGAATGAGTGGCATCGAGTGCTTCCATCACAGCCTCTTAGGATGTGAATTCAGAACCTTTAACATGAAATTAAAAAAAAAAAAAAAGAAACCTGGGCTGGACAGGAAAGAAACGGTGCCTTGTCTTGATATGAAGAAGGTAATACAGGGAAGACACCAGAGCTGGTTGGTCCCTTCCAACCCAAACTATTCCACTATTTCATGATTCTATTCCTGCAAAATGGTTTAAGGGTCAGAGAGAGGGGAGAAGAATATTGTAATAAAATAAACTTAAGAAGATACAAAAGGCCATTTGGGGAAAATAGAGGAATGACATGAAGTCATTATAGGCTCAGCTAGCAGAAACTAGACAGCTTTTGGCCTCAAATATAGCAGTACAGCCAGACTAAATGTGCCTAAAAGGGGCTCTGAAGGTAACAGCTAAAGGAGATCAAACTTATTTACTCAGCTTTCCTATATATTGCTACATAGATTTCCATTAAATTCAAAGTATAAAACTTGAAGTTTTTTCTAGTCTGTCTTTTGTGTCATGCATAATAACACATCTTCATACCCTATGTTAAACCTTGACAAGTGCTATTACTAATCATTTAATGAATTGGTATTTAAATAGAAGCTAAGAAACATAATGGATGCAAACTATACGAATTGTCTGGGAGTATTATATATGTATTATTTTTAGGTCATTGGCGCAGAAGTGGATTAGATTTAATTGTAGTGACTTTTGGCTGCTTCAGATTGCATATTACCTTGTGCAGGAAATTAACAACAAGAAAAAAATCTATGTGCTCTCATAATTTATCACCAGAGATTCACACATCAACAATAGCTACATTACACTGCGTAGGAAAAAACACATTCAACCCTAACTGCAGTAATTTTCTCTCTTTCCTTTATATTATAATCCTCAGTCCTGTATATCATTTATAGATTGAATTCTGAAATGTTCTTTGTTAATTGCAGTAGTTCTTCCAGCTACAGGATAGCTTTGGTTGCTGTATGCAACTACTTAATATTTATTTCATGTAGCTGTCCCTTTTTGAACGTATTTCTCCCATTACAGATCCATGTTCGGAGAGGTTATGTGATTTCCTTCAGTTCTGGTGACAAAGTCAGGGGGTGGCATTTATATCACAGAATCACAGAATGGTTGGGGTTGGAAGCAAGCTCTGGAGACCATCTAATCCAACCCACTCTGCTAAAGCAGGTTCACCCAGAGGCGGTTACACAGGATCACATCCAGGCAGATTTCAGATATCTCCAGAGATGGAGACTCCACAGCTTCTCTTGACAGCCCGTTCCAGTGTTTGGTCACCCTCACAGGAAAGAAGTTTTTCCTTATATTGAGATGGAACTTCCTGTGTTTCCATTCGTGGCCATTGCCCTTGTCCTGTCACTGGGCAACACTGGAAAGAGTTTGGCATTTGCCCTTGAGATACTTGTATACACTGATGAGGTCCCCTCTCAGTCATCTCTTCTCCAGACTGAACGGGCCCAGCTCCTGCTGTCTCTCCTCATAAGAGATGCTCCAGACCCCCACTCACCTTTGTGGCCTCTGCTGATCCCTCTCCAGTAATTCCTTGTCTTTCTTGGACTGGGGAGCCCAGAACTGGACACAGAACTCCAGATGTGAACTTTTTTTCTTTTTAGTATATTGCATCCCAGGTTTAGTACCTCTACACAACACTGCATTCAACTTCCAGAAGATTATTGCTCATAAACCGTGCCCCGTGTTTCAGGTACTGGTTTATATGAATGCCCATTTCAAAGCCTTTTCTATGTATGGAAGAAGTTTCCTATCTTAATCATTCAAGTTTCTGCTCTCTTTAAAGAAAGTAATGCTGTCTTGTCAGCAGGAAGATTCTGATTTGTGCAACCCTCAGATGAAAGGCAACAAAAAAGACCAAATTATTAGAACAATAGATTGAAGATGGGATTGATTGAAGATACACTATATTTGAAGACAGTAGAGTCAGGTCAATAACTTCTATTTTTCATGTAACTTTCCATATTTGCTTTTATGTCATCTAAGATGTAGGACTTTCGAATATACTGGGCTGTCGATCAGAAAATGTCTCAAATAGATTTCTTCAGTCCCTGCATTATGTTAGATAAACCAGATTCGACAGTGATATCAAAGAAATTTTTTTCTTCCCTAAAGAGATTTGCCTAAAATTAATAACCAAAATTTTGACTAATATATCAGAATTTAAATAAAAAAATCAAATATTATTATCATACTTCTGTGTGTGTGGAAGTTTGTTCCAGTTTCAGTTTGGAACAAAGGGCATTACTGAAATACCACAAGGAATTATTTTCTAGAGATCTGATTCAACTTTAAGTATGGACATCGTTAATACTACGCTTTCCTGAGGTCCAGCTGGACTAGGCTCAAATGTTCCTGAAATTCAGGGTGCATAATGAAGTCTAAATGAAATTCAAAGGCTTTAAATCCTTTGTCAGCTTCATGTCAATTAGAAGCAGCTCTGTTACCCTTTGTAAACTGACAAAAATGAGAAAAGGCTGCATATCTTACTAGTGGCTTTGCAATTGTAGCCTAAGTCAGTTTAAATGGTATATAACATCTTAGTTTTCTTTCAGAAAATTGATAAAAGCTTTCAAGGATTCCCTTTAATGGGATTTAGATTTTCATATCTTTTTTTCCTTTTCTCTCTTTTTTTTTTTTTAACAAGTTACACCTAATTTTTTTTACCTTCTTGTCACAACTTAAACTAACTTAATAACTTTATAAATGCTGCCAAATTATCTAAAAGCTGGAATGAAAGGGAATTTACATAAGTTTACTGTAAAATTCCAACTTGTTTTTCATTAGCATATTGGATATTAGGGGTGTCTGGGGAAAAAGTCATTGGGCTGTTGAGTTTTGTGTTTCTGTCCTGACCACAGCTTTCTGTCTTTAGTAGGAAAGGATTCAGGTTCAGCATTTAACAGTTGAAAATTTTCAGTGATCAATACTGTTATGTTTCCCAATTTACTACTTTCCTTCTATATAGATACATTGATGTGTTTCACATATATGTGTATTATATTGATGTGCACATATATTTATGATGTACAAAAACGTCTTACAAACAGGACCATCTCTATGCCCTGAAAGAAACCTACCTTCGCTGTAAATCTTTAGGTAGCTGTTCTCCTGGCTTATAACTAGCATAAACATTTTCCATTAAGCTGTGTTCTTTCCTAATTGACTTTGAAAGACAATTTTTATTGAGGACAAATAACCTAATAGAAAAGGGCTGGCAAGATTTAAGGATTTTCTTAATGACCACAAGTTTTATTTTGGACAGAGTAGAGAGCAAACTTTTAGATTTAATGAAAAATTTCTCTCCTTTCTTCCTTTTATAACAGAAATAATGTATTTGTAGTTACTTCAGACTCAGTTTCTGTATTTGAGCTGTTATATCTGAGATCTTATGAAGAGCAATGATACCAGTTCCTTTTCACATGAGTATCGTGGAAGCCACTTGCTTATGTAAACAAAATGAAAGGCAGGGGATGTATTAGCATCAGCATATTTAATTGAAAGATTGAATGATTCTATGATCTTCTTAAAATACATTGTTTAGCCTTATTTCTTAATTCTCGTTTAAAAAGTAATTTGTTTTTTTGGATTTCAGTAGAAAGTAAGTAGGTTTTTTTTGCCCAGCTTATTTCAAAACAAATTACTTTTTGGAGTCAGAGAGCATCATACTGAATAATACAAAATGAATTTTTAAAACCAAATCTATAGAGTAAAAATTAACAATCCTTTCTGCTTTCAGAGCAGGCAGACTGCTGGATTATCATAACTCCATGTTGATTATTTTGATTCATTGTGGCAGTGCATTTTCTGAGTAATGATAATATGTCAAGTAATACTTATGGGAAATCGAACTCCTGTCTGTTTTCATCTGTGTGGAAGAGTTATTATTCTGAATAATGTGGATGTCTTACTGAAAATACTCAAAATTTAAAAATCTTAATGTTAATTTGTTTTCTTATTCTGTGCCATCCTGTCTTTACTTACTTTTTCATTTTATTCACAAGCATTTGGGAGGGGGTGTTTTCTACTATGGTTCTTTCTCCATTTGCAGGTCTTCATTTGATTAATGGGTCTGACTGGTAGGTAGGAACTGAACTGCAAATGAAAGTTTAATTAACTGTTATGGCAGTAGACTGACGAATTACTTCAAAACTTTCTCCCAAAAAAAGGAAAATAGCATTTCAAGTTTAGTGTGTTAGTTGAGCACACCTGAGTTCTGTCCTCCCTTCTGCACAACCTACCTCCCGCTGCCATGAGTAGGAATATCTGTTGTTCAAGGCACATCACAACATCCCCGTCCCTAACTGAGCTGGTACTGATGCCTAAAAATTTTTAGCTTTTTATATATTTTCATATATTTGTAGCTTTGGATACTGCTAACGCATGGTTGTAGCTTCTAGTACTTTTCCTACACGTTTTTCCCTACATTTTAGAACAATAAGCTAACTTTCTAACACATTCCTGAAATACTGTTTAGTCTTAATTTCAAGAAGAGAACCTACAACAAAAAAATTTTGTTTTCCAACCAGAATCTGAGAAAACACAACAAGAAATGGGGCAAAGAAGCCCCTGGATCAATTCCAATGGGGCAGTACCCGGGGTAAAATTATCTAACCGACTGCTCTTCTAATTGGACAATATTTGATAGGTGTGCTAATCAATTAACCTTATAGAAATTGTAGGACTACTGTATTACGTGTGCATATCGCCATATTGTGCGCCTCGAAGGCCTTTCAATTAAAGACTTCCTTTTATATTATCATTTTAACACTGTTTGGAAGGATCTGTGTTTTATTCCAGGTAACAGTACCCTATAAACACACCCAGGGGATGACTGGCAAGACCAGGAACACCGTGGCTGCTGTGTGGGCCCAGCTCTGGGATGGCAGGGAGAGCCACAGGGCAGTGAGGAAAAGCAACAGAGGCTCTGTCGGAGACTGGATGAGATCAATGTCTCAAGACAACGCCTCTGTGTGTGTGGGACCAGGGGCGAGCCACGCCTTGCTTTGTGGGGAAACAGTGTCCCCAGACCCCCCTGCCTGTCTGAGCTGTCAATCAATCAATCAATCAATCAATCACACACGGGGGTGCTAACCCAGCCCCTGATTGGCAGAGCTGCCCATCAGTCACACACTGGGGGCAGCGCTAGTCGGCCTCTGATTGGCCAAGTGACTGGAAGTCCCACCTAGTGGGCGGGCCAGTGAAGGCCGTGGGGCTTAAAAGATGGCGCTCACTTTTCTTGGCGTTTCTGTCTCAGCTGTGGTGGAACGCTAGGAGTTGGTAGCTGTATGTGTGTTTCGTCAGTACCAACTGTTGTAGGGTGTTGTTTTCACCTTCATTAATTGCAAATTATATTTGTTTTATATAACGCAGGTTAACAGGTCGTGATATCAATTACCTTTTTATCTCTTCTTACATGCAAACGTTATTTAAACATATATGATATTAAAAGGCTAATACCTGTTTTTTATTAAAGAAACAGATGTAGTTGTGTATTCAGTGATTCTGGATGATCACTCTAAATGCACTGGCATTTTTATTATTCGTAATTCTGTACATTTACTGCTTATATAGTTCTTGAAAACAGACATTACTCCATTGTAGTTGGCTACTTTGCTTTTCCCTGTGCAATTGAGTTTCAAGTGGAGTACTTGAGGTGAAGAGAAAACTCGCAACGTTATTTACAGCGTGGGTTTTGATAAAGGTAAACAGAAGAGAGACAAAGCACTGGTTTGTTAAAACCTGGCATGTGTTTCCCTTCTAAGCCAGTTTGTGTCTGTGGAGGTCACTGTGGTAACCCTTCAGGGCCATCAGTGCAGTCAGACACTGGAGCCCTGTTGGGATAGTGTTCGTGAGCCACTGTCCGTGTCCTTGGAGCAGTCCCTGACGCCAGCCCTGGAGCTGCTGGGCAGCGGGCATGCAGGGGCTGACACTGGGATTGTTGGCTGCAGAGCGCTCGCTGCCTGTGCAGCCTGTGCTGCCTGAGAGGGGAAATGCATCTGGTGGAACACATTAATCACATACACATCAACACCGTTGGTACGAAGCACAAAACAGAAACAGACTCAAAAACATTTATTTCCTCTCCCTTACCCCTCCTTTCTTTTGCTTCTTTCTTGTGTTTGTTCAGCTGACCATTCCTCCTCACTCCACCACTCAGCTGCCCGTGAGGTTCTGTCCCTCTGCCCTTGGAAGACGCAACCACAGGGCGACAATAACCTTCAAATGCCCAAAGGTATGATGATGTGTTTGTGCCCACAACACTTGGGATTCAGATTAGATTCTGGTTTTGATAGGCAAGGAAGTAAGAGGTTCAGCCTGTAGGTCAAGGTGAAGTTTAGTGACTGGATGCATAATGAAAGAGCAAATGCAAAGATGTGCAAAACTTAAAATTTGTTTTATCCTTTGTTTTACACAGAAATTATTCTCGTTACAGTATTAAAATGTGGCATAATGGCCTAGGAGCTAGAACAGATAATGGATAATTTTAGCTTGCTCAGTAATTAGTTCTGCTGTTTTTAACACTGGAAGACTAGCACTTCTTAGGAGTGTCACCTCTGAAATTAAATTTCTTGATGTTTTTCCCAACCCCAAACAAAATTAAATTGTTTCATTTTTTTTATCTGATCTGAATTTTAGAAGGTCACAGACTTGGAAAAGTGAGTTCTTCCTTTCATTTTATCTGAAAATGTTTTTTACTTTGAACATCTTAGAATTCTTGACTTCTTTTTTCTCTGTGAATTTTCCTAAAGTTGAATGAGAAACAAGTAAATAAAGAGGCATGAGTCATCAACATGACCTACTAACTGTTTTTAAATTACAGCTGGAATAAAAAAGAAAAACTAATAGTACAATGTAAATAGTAATATTTCATAATATGAGATGTGGTTAAATGAAGCATTTGCTTTCTGTGCAGTTTCCTCTCTGTGGTTTTTTTTTCGAGTTTCACATATCCTAAAAGACTGCCGACCTGTGAATTATTCCAGTTGAGTCCTACCAGCAGTTTTCAGTAGTGTTTTAAGTAGTACTAAAAAGCAAATATTCTTTTATATGAAGAAAACAAATACTGAAGGAAGTCATGTGGCAATTTTTTTGCCTGAAGAAGTATGTTGAACAGACAGGTTATTTGCTGGTGGTGTTGGCACAGCATTTATTTTCAGAATCTCTCTTAAATATTTATTATGGATAAAAATAAAGAGACAGCAGTTCTAATATGAATAGTATCTATCCAAGGTCAGTTCAAGAGGACACAATGTCCTTATCTTCTCTGAAACCTGCTGGTACACAGAAATCTTATATCTACTAGTTCTTTCCAATATCCTTGATTTTTCTGTGTCTAAAGGGTAATGTTCTTTATTATCTTTGGTGTAACACTTTGAGCTTTTTGTGTGATTCTCCTGCTGTCCCACCAAAGAATTATTTTCTCTCTTCCTTGGTCTTCTGGAGAGAACTTCTCACTTCATCTGCTTGCGGGTTCTAATATATGTGCTTTGAATTTTGATTTTGCAACTACCTACATCTTTCCATTGAAAGAAAGCTACACTGAAAGCTCAGAGTAGCTGGATGGAAGTTGAACACTATGTGCTTGAAGTAGGACACAAATTAAACACAAAAAGGAGATGTGAACGTCTCCCAGAATGGAACTTGTGATTTCCAGATAGCAATACTTGGAGTAACAACAGCTTGAAGGAAGAAAAAAGAAAGCAAACATTAGAGTTCGCTTATAGCAGAGACACAGAACAGTGGAAGAAAGAAGTAGGCAAAATACTTTAAAACGTACAGCTCTGACTTGTCAAATAATCAGTAATGAGATGTTTCATTCACAGTTTGGAGAGCGGATATTTCACCTTACGGGATCTGGGCTTCCTCCTGAGCGGATGGAAACAACCACCATAAGTGCCTGCATTGGCGAGTACTCTTCTGCCATCGTATCCTTCGAAAATCCAACTGCCGAGTATGTGATGGTAGATATCATCCTGGCAGGTACAGGGGTTTGGATTGTATTTTTTTTTTTTTTTCCAGGGGGATGGGGGAAGGAATTTAAGCTTCTTGGATTGCTTTTAAAGTGTGAAAGGGATGTGATTAAATTTGGCTCATTCCAGTTTTTGGCAAGAGTTCTTGTGTATTGTCCACATCCACCCTGAAAACTCTGTAGAGTGTGCTGTGGGAGATAGGAAAGAACACAAACCTGTAACAACTGTTCACTGAAGACTTCTTAGGTCATGCAGCCTCATGTGGATTGCTGCTGCTTGCTGGCTATGGACTGCACTGTTACATTTTGGCAGCAGGAGACTCTTAGGATGTGTTTTGGTAGCTATATGCCTAAGCCACATAGCTAATGCTTTGCTTTGCTTTTGTTCCTCAATTACGTTCAAATATTTTATATTATTTGGTCAGATTCTGGATAACTAAAGGAGTTAGTAAGAGAGCAAGGGCAAAACATTTTTAAGAGTTTTTTTTGGATTTTTTGGTTTTTTTCTGATGACCTTCCAAACCAGTATGTTTCATCAATATTTTCAAAGATGCTTTAAAGAATTATATGAGATCCAGAATTATCAGAGATCAACAAGTAACTAACCATACTGGGATTTCACAAATGCTGTAAGAACTCAGGTTCTGAATCCCACGTTCTCTTTGATGACTAAAATTTACTCAGTCAAAAAGGAAATTTAACTTTGAGTGTATCAGGCACCCTTAAAAGGTTCTCTGAATCTCTACCTACTCGAACATAACATGTAGGCAGCATCAGAAAACAGGGGGCAAAGCATGTCCCGGCATCTACAAATAACAAAAATTAAAGATAAACCTTCCAGTTTTATATTCATAAATAAATAAACGTAAGAGAAATAGCAACAAAACCATAAGGGAATAGCAAACTCAAACCTGTTCAAAGGTAAGTTTTAAGCCATGTTTACACACTCATGCTATGATTTGGGGTTTGTGGCACATAGAGTAAGTGAAGAAATGTGACTTTTAAAAACTGTAGATTCATGTTTATTTGTTGCATTAAACTCACACTTTTAAAATCTACCTTCTGAATATGAACTAGAAATAAAGAAATACAGCTCTGTCCACATAGGCAGTTTGTAAATGGGGGATCTTGGGAATATGTTTACCTAAAAGGTCAAGAGCATCTTGGTCTCATGACTAAACACACCGTACTTTTGCTGACCAGGGTTTTTTTTTGGCAGACTTTAGTGCAGTTTCCCGTGTTTAACTGATGAAATGTTTTCATTCATGACTGTCACAAAACAGAGTTCCATTTGTAAATGACCAGACCTCTTGTGAATGTCAGTTGATGTTCTCTTCTGGAAAACAATGACGGAAGAAAGAGCATGCAAAAGATTCACTGCTTACAGGCCAAGTGAATCATGGCCAGGATCTTGGGGACATTGCCAGAGTTCACCTGCTGAGCAGGGTACCTGGCAGAGATGGGGGCATCCTGGAATAGAGAGGAACAGAGTCTTGTCCAGCTTCCTACTGATCTGGCACCTAGGTGTCCTTAAGTGATAAGGAGCACTGCAGACTGGCTCTGCACACAGAGACAGGGCAGTTGCTGCAGCAGTTGGCGTTCAGTGCACATACACGAGGCTCCAAAGTGCTTCTCACAGTAGAAAAGGAAGTGTAAATGTTGGCTGCACAGGACAGGAGCTGCTTTTGGGCAATCATTCTCGTTATGTAGTCACTACTTCTGTAATCCAAATGGAAGCCGTGAGGGTGGAAGCTGCAGCTCTGGTCTGAGGCAGTCAGGAATTCTTGAGGTTTCTCCCTGGCACTGCAGTGTGAATGGCAAAAGCCTCAGCAGTTGGATGTGTTCTGTAGTAGGTGATCTTCCTGGTTTGAGAGGGATGTGGGCAGCCTGCAGGGGAGCAACAGGCTGTGGACTTAGAGCAGCTGGAGGTATTCAGATCCACAAATCCACATGAAATTCACAATGTAATAAAACAGTTGGCCAATATGATTGTGAGACTGTTGTTTTCTATGAAAATTCATGCTGATCTGGAGATGTTTCTGCTGACTGGGAAAAGGCTTTGTTTTTTTCTCCTTTGAAAGTGATAGAAGGAAGACTGAGGGAGCAGTAGGATGATCAGCCTTACCTGAACCCCTGGTGGGGTCATTGGACACTTCATTTTGCACTGTGTGTAGCCCATGATTTGCACATTCTCTTACAGTCTGTGTCCAAGCCCATGAAGGTCAAAAAGGTAATCAGGAGTAGTCAAATGGGTTTCTTAAGTGCAGATCATGATTGACAAATGTGATTGCCTTCTATATGGAAATGAGTGATTATGCAAATAAAGGAGGAGCAGTGAATGTAATATACTGTGATTTAGTAAGACTTTTGTCACTGTATCCTGTAACATTCTTGTTTGGAAGCTAAGGAAGTCTAGGCTTGATGAACAGACTGCTGAGTGGATTGGAAACTTGGCTGAACTATTGGTTTCAAATGATAGTGATCAACATCTTGACATTCAGCTGCTGGCTGGTAATGATTGTTGCACCCCGGGGGTCAGCGTTGGGGCCCATATTGTTCAAGACCTTTATTAACGACATGGATGATGGCAGAGATTGCAGTGTAAATTAGAGAGAGGAACTGACATGATGGATGGTAGAGCTTCAGTCCAGAGGTACCTTGATAAATTGTTGGTGTACCTCAGTTTTGAATTGCTTTGTTCATCAACTCATCATTCCTGGAACAGCTGAAGACGGAGTGAACTTTTACATTATTAGTAATGCAATTTTCATGCTAAAATGTTAACCCTTTATATTTTCTCCTCACACCATCTATGTGTGCTTATCCTCATGCATTATCCTCATGCCATCTGTGCTGTGTGCTTATCTTAGGCCAGGCAGTGTGAATTAGAAGTGCTGTGAATTACTAGCTGTGCAACCCAACACTATTTGACCAGGAAATAACTGATTATATAAACTTTTGAAGTATAGGTGTGTATTACATCTGTGGTGTAAAGGTTCCTATTGCATCCCATGAATGCAGCATGCTTTAGTCTACTTGAAAGTGCAAGCTGGGATTCTAATTTTTACAAGAGCAATTAGGAGGTGCAAACTGCTTGTCTTACTGAGAATAAATCTAGTGCCAGACAGCACAGTTTAGTATTCCAGTACTATTAGGTATTATTTATAAGAACACTAATCCAGTGTGCTGTTCACAAAATAATGGAGAAGAGTAACCAAACTTAACTGTGATGCAACTTCGTCAGAAATTATTTATAGAGCTTAAATATTGTAACTAAAGCCTAGTAGATAGTGAATTCTGAGAAACAGGAGAAACTGCATTGTTTAATTGTTTTAGTGAAAACAGTCATCTTTCTAGCTATTCGTATATGTCTGTCCCAGGGAGTTGTTCAGGAATAGTGACAGAGACAGAAGCATCTCGCTGAGACAGAGAAGGACTGATGTTTGTTTTTATGCATCAGAAGTTTTCAGTCTTCATTTTTCTTTACCCATCAGTAGACCTGCCATGATGATGATCTAATGTTTCTGTGATCTGTGGAATTACAAAATGTTTTCTTTGGAAAAACTATATTTTATACTGTGATGTTTATGAAAGGAAAATCATACCTGTCCTTTAAAATCTATCTTGAATTTGTTAATCAGATTAATTGTAATGTTAACTTTCTAATTCAGTTCCTCTTCGTGACCTGTACATAAGGTTTGCTTTGTTTTAATCACAACGAGATAGTTGATTTATTCATTCAAGCTGTATTTAGATATTGTTCATTCTATGATTTGCTTTGTGTAGCAATACTTACTGGGATTCTTATTCCCTTCTTTCCAGAGGAAGAGAAATCTAGTCATATAAGCAAAATCATGCAAGTTCAGTTTAGCATTCCTGGCCCTTACATATCCTGAGAAATAATATGTCAGGCTTATTGCTGGTGTTACTGGAGGCCAGAAAGAGGGTGGAATGGGGAAATCAACAGAAGGCAGCAACTCAGAAGTCAGAGTGACATGCCTGACTGATCTTGATTTTTAGAAATTGAGTTTTAGACCATGTGCCCCTTCTTAAGAGAATTCAGCGTGTCAACAATGAAAATAGGGCATCTCGATTAAAGTGTAACAGCAATAAACATAAACATTTATAGATTTACTTCATGCTTTAAAGAAAATTACAGAAGGTATCTGTCTTATTTTCAAGTAATATTCCATAGGCAGTTTCTGCCCTATATAGATGTGAAATTATGTTTAGAACTGCAGAGTTCAGGAATTAAAGTAGACATTAATTGGGAATTGTCATATCCAGACTATTTCTGAAGCTTTCATTTGCATTTCTGAAGCTTTTTCAAACCCAAGAGCATTATTCCTCAGAAATGTTTCTTTCTGTGAATTTTGACTGCTGTTGTAGCACAAACAGTCCTGTGTTCAGGATAATTATTGAGCAAGTAAAACTACTACTACCACCCTGGACCTCTTTAAACTAGATATTTTTTTATTGAATTTACTACCAGTAAGTTTTCTCTGCAGGATTTAGACACTTGGATGCTTAAATGTGCAGCTCTTATTCACATGGGCATTCATAGCTACATTAAAAATAGTCATGTGAGTAATGTTTATTTGACAGCAGGTGGTTTTCCCCAAATGAGCCAATGACCAGAACTACAGAGTATGTATAGTGGTTTGATATTCGCCAATTCAATTTAAGTGCAGTAGTTTAAATTTAGACCTATTGCTCAGGACATTTTCCTCTGTGAGATAAGGATTAGGAGAAGCAAAGCAGGCTCAAACTTTAAAGAATATAAAGAAAGTTTTATTAACAGAACTAAAAGGAAAAAGAAGAAAAAAACAAATAATAAAAATTAGATTAAGCTTCAGAAAACCTCTCCTCTCCCCAAATTTCTTTTTCAAATATTTCTCCACTGACAATGCAAAGACACAAACCCTGATGTTTTTCAGTCAGTTTACCACCTTTAGAATAACCTTTCTTCAGGCTACTTAGAGAGCGGAGTCTCTCTCGTACCATGGAGGTCCTTCCACAAGAAAACAGTTCTGTCGTGGCTTCAGCATCACAGTGAATCAGCCGCCCCGGGTTACAGCATCTGACCCCTGTGAAAGTCCTTCCCACACCTTGCAGCCTTCCCACAGCTGCTTTCGTGGGCCACGTCAGTTTATGGGGTATAGTTTTAAGGA